>WURS02019544.1:0-12013 GCA_011762765.2 Rhinocypha anisoptera | reverse complement strand
CTGTGGAGGCCGTCACTTGGTGGAATTCCATGATAGAGTGATGGTTTTTTAATAACTATTATATTTCCACAAAATATGGAAATATAATAGTTGTTAAAAAACCAACACTCAATTACATTATAGTTTTATTATTCACATTATTGAGCTGAAGGGCGACGCTTTTCGTAGATCCTTTTTCAGTAAGAATAAGACAGGGTTAGGAAAGAGCTAATTTCTTCATAATTGCCTGTGATGTGACCCTATCCTTGAAAATTGTACAGTCCATTTAAAATCTATAACATTAAATGAAATGTGGTAAAAACAAATGTAGGTATATATTATCAGGATCGTCAAGAACAATATGATTTTCCAATTGCAAATCTACAGGAAATATGTAATAATAATAGTAGTATTTTTGTTTTTATATACATTTCGACGGATGTGGCCGGTCGTTGAACACCTCGTACATAATGGAAAATACCCATTTGGACAAACACAACACCCATGCCCGGCGGGACTTGAACGTTGGTTAAACGGCAAGCGCGGCTTCCCCAGAATAACCCGGCCGGCAATATGATAAAGATAAAACTAAATATATTACCAGAGCCGCCGAGAAAGAGATATGTTTGTCTGCACGGCGTGACTCTTTCCGTGGGATGTATAGCGAGAAACTTCAACGCCTTAAAATTCCTAGTGTATTATTCTGTGAAACGTGGCCTCGTAAGTGGTGGTTATCTCCCGATCCGACATCTTTGTAATGGTTTTCACGTGTTTTCGCCGGTCGGAAACAAACATTTGAGAGCGGATTCGCTGCAGGCAGATGCCACCACTGTCGGGTCCCGGCGCGCGTCGAAATCTCCCCCATCCGCGATCACCCCCGGCCGTCACCGAGGAGACCTTCCTCCTCCGCTGCTGGGAACATACCGCGGCCGGAGAGATCGCTCTTTCGGCCTTCCATCTCGGAGGGGGTTTTTGTGATTCACGGCGGAGTCGTGATCCTCTCGGGGGGCTGTTTTCGCAAAATCGTGCCCTTGGTCCGCCGAGGGAAGCATGAATGCATCATTCGTCTCGCCGGTCACGAGGATCGCCGGCCGCGCGATGCCCCCGAGGCCGGCCACCCACCCTCCTCTCCTCCCCCGAGCACGCTCGCCTGCAGTCGCCGCGTCGAGGCCGACGTCGCCCGCTGGCCGGCCGTCGGATTCGCATCCGTCCGAGTGCCTTACCGCAGAGCAACCGCAAAGGTCGCCGACTCAAACCAACCCCCCAACCACTCAACTCACACTCGGAAACCCTTCTTCAGCCCGCTTGTGGAGCGTTCGGACTGCTAAATTTTGTTGTAAAATTTGGAGCTAACCGTGAAATCAGTGCAGTATCAGGCGTGATATGTTGGAATGTTATCATAACGACTATTAAAATGTGAAATTTTTCACAAAATAATCTTTATTACTACCCGGGTTTCGATTTTACTACATCGAAACCCGGGTAGATTATTTTGTGCAAAAAATTCTAATTTTAATATTCATTATAACCATGAAAAGTTTAGAAGGGAAAGGGCGAACGGCCTACGCTAAGAATTTTTAATATGTGTGTGTGCTATTTTTACTCTTTGGTGTTTTTTGTATTACTTCCCCCCCCCCCAAACTATGTGTACGTTCACCATATTGCCCTTCCCATTGTCGACCACCAACCTAACCTCCACATCCACTCCTTGCCATCTCCTCACTCCTCGAACACCCCCCCCCCCTTGTTTCCCATACCCCCCTTCTTGCCTACTCCTTCCCTCTGCCCTCACGTAGATATGTATATAAGGAGGCCCCGGCCAGCATTATGTATCTGAGATGGTGCACTGACACCGAAATCCTGGGTCAAAATAAATTTCATTCAGTGGAAAGTTGCAATTTCATTTCGCCATGCATCTTTCGGTATTCCACAACATCACGCCTGAATCTTCATCACTTATTTAGAAGGGAACACTACAATTCCACATAAAAATATTTATTTCAACGTAAACAGGTTTCGCCGTATGCTTGTATTGTATAGAATGACATGCGGTGGGAAGTGTGCAGATTTGAAGAGATTAATTATCTTCAAGTGGTATACGGCGAAATAAATATTTTAAGTGGAATTGCAGTGTTCCCTTCAAAACCTTTCATGTCGAGGGAATACCACCTAGTCAAGCCTGAAACAATTTCCTGCATGGTAAAAATATCAACCACGCTCGAGAAACAACGGTTGGCGCTAGTTTTCCGCTTATGAGTGCATCTGAACGCAAGTTAGTTGAAAAGAGTTTCAAAAAAGAAGAGAAGTGAGGAAGCCTTTTATCCCTGCTGTAACTGACACTTATGTTCATTGGTATGGGCGTAAATAGTTAAAGATGTCCTCACTTGCTCAAGAATCTCAATTTATTTTACAGAATTAAAAAATCAGAACAATGCAATTCCATTATATGGAATTGCATTGTGATTTTTTAAATTCTGTACGATGGAGAAATCTCACCTAGTTACAGCTGAAACCATTTCATAACTCAATTTATTTATTTGATGAGCAAGGGTATTATGCTTACATGTACAGGCAGCAACCCAGTTTCTACAGTTGAAAGTCAAGATGTCCAAAAATTATTGATCATTATATAACATTTTTAGAATCAAATAAAATATGTATTTCTGCTTGAAGAAAAGATTAGTGAAAACCCTTCATATGGAGCGTTACATTACATGGACCGTAAACCTGGTCCATGAGGAAGTGGGTTGGGCATTGATTGGAGGGTTTTGAGATGTGGATATGGCTACGGCTGGAGAAGGTGAAGTGGACAGAGAGAAAAACAAATGAAGAAGTTTTGAGAATTGTAGGGGAGGAGAGACGATTGCTGTGTGAAATCTAAAGAAGGCGTACTCAGAGGCAATGGGTTGTTGAGGGATATGATAGAGGATAGAATGTTGGGTAAGCAGGGTAGGGGTAGGAAGGGGATAGGGATTTTGGACATAATGATAGGTGGCGAGAAGCGTAAAAATTTGAAGAGGGAATGAGTTAAGATGTAGCGGGGAAAATATAACCTGACACTCATCAAAAACTACCTTAACCGGTAGATTACCCTTCATTCATTCATCTCTACGAAAGATTATTTTTCAGCACATGCTTTACTGTAGACACTCATAAGAAGTCAAGTTCTGTGGGTAAAAAATTGGCTTCCCTTACAATTCTGGCAATAGGGCTATTATACATACAGTTTGTCATATTGTATTTCCAATGAAAGATTTCTTTGGTGCTCGTAAGTATCTTGGGGACTTGTGTGAACATTCGGGGGAATTGGAAAAAACCCCTGTTTTTTCTGGCCTGTCTCGGATCAAGATTCTTCCTCCCTCCCTCGTCCCATACACGTCTGATTGCACCTGCACTGAGCTGGACTGCCTTTCGATGCGCTCATGATGTATGGAAGCCACGGTAAAAGTTGTCCAAGGACAGGCAGAAGGGCTAGGGAGGGAAGAGGGTGCCTTGCAACCAGGTCATACAGGCCCACGGTCGCGAGTCAAGACAATAGGGTAAGGAAAACACATAGAGATTAAAATGTGAAGGACTATGTGACGGCGCGTCGGATGAGCCGGTAAGGGTACGATGCCACTGCACCTCAGGCATTAGCTAAAGCAATCGAGGGGCTCTTCTTCCTCTCTCTCTCTTTATCTCGAAGGTCCGCCACGGGACTTCTTTCGCTGCTGCGATGGCAGGCGTCATTTTTGCGGTTAACTGTGATCAGGTCTTTCTGTCAAGCCTTAGGAAAGTGGGGAAAAAATTTGCACGTTTCCCTCCTTCGTTCCCTTAATTCCCCGTTCTCTTAGAGCGGGGATGGTGCACATATGACACGAAGAAGTCATTTATGCTATAAAATTCCATAGGAAGAAATTACATTTCCTTCTTACTTTGCAACGATTTTCGAGACACTCGTTGAGGTGCGCAAATCCAGTGAGACGCTAATCGAGTATCAGAGGTGCTAATTCTGATATGAAGTGGGCAACAACATCTATCACATTTATTTGCTCAAAAACTCCTTGACGATTGCTCCGTTTTGAGACGGTCAGTAGATGTTTAAAAGTAACCAGTAGGTCACTAAATTCATGTCCCTGGGGTCCTCAGTATTGCACCTTTGCATCTAATTTAATGTATACGTTGACCCTCATGAATGCAGTCTGAAGTAACAGGTGTAATTGTAAACATTCCTAAAATCTTCCTGATTGGTCTTATCTCTAGCAGTGTTTACTGACTGCCTTTTCACTTCTACTACAATTATCACACTATATCTGTCTCCCATTTTTCATTAATTCAGTTTATAAAATTCTTTTCTTGCCTTTTCCCTTAAAAAAATTATGTTTTATGTTATGGGTAATATATATCTCACCTTACTTTCGTCCCATGCTTTTTTTGCGCCGTTCGGTATTCGTCATGTCGTTCCACAATGTGCTTTTTCTCTATTCCCTTCTCCTATCCGACTATTCTTCTCAGATCGAGATGTAGTCGAGCTCTCGCGAGATGCTCTCTTTATCTCATCCGCCATAAATAACTTTGCGTTCACTTTTTCCGATTTCCATTCCGTGTATGAATGTTTTAAATTCATACCTTGCTGCGTACCTCCTCTTACCTTTATGCCTCTATATTGTTGGTCATTTTCATCATGGAGGTACTGTTGAAGTTATGCAGTTTTTTCTGTTGATATGAATGAATGAATAGGTTTCATAATCATATTACAGTGTTACCTTGATTAACGACGTCCTTAGTTAACGACGTACTTGGTTAAAAGTTACGAGTTGCTGTAAGCAAAAACTGTCTTGGGTAACGACGCAGGCTTTGGTTTACGAGGCGAAAATTGACATTTAAAAAACTGTATTCATGAAGTATTCATTTATTAATAATAAATAGCAAAATATAATTGAATACATGTTAGGCAATATATATATATATATATATTACCTAACATATATTCTTATATATGCATATTACCTAACATTTATATAGGTAATACTCGTATAGATGAATTTTATCTGCATATTTGACAGTCACTATGATTGTGGGAAGAAGCCGGAAAGAATTAATCTATACCATTATTATACTTTTGCGAGATGGCGCCTTGACTAAAGACGGTTTTGGTGAATGATGATAGTTCTGGAACAGGTTACCGTCGTTAACCAAGGTACCACAGTATGAGCTTCCTCTTGCGTCCTGCACATTAAACAACTTAGAAAATTAACTTCTTCAATATGGGAGTCCAACATCGAGAGCGGAGCATAGAATTTTGACTGCTGCCTGTGCTCAGTTTCAAGCATGTTACCATGCATTTTTTTTTCAATCACAATTCTCATAAACTTCAACCTATGGGATGACTTATTCCCATCTCCTTACTTGACCTCATGAACTCTATCGTACGAATTACTGTCCACTTCTAAGTATTCAGCCGTTTATTCCACATATTTTGATTTTATTACCTTCAGGAATTAAGACGTTTAATTTCTTATTGGTTTCCTTTTTGACATTTCGCGTGCCTGTATTATTCCTCATGAATTTTAACTATTTTTTTCTTTTGATTTTATTCCAGAGCTAGTTAATGGTGCTGTCATCTTCCTTATTTTTACTTTAAAATCGTCAGACATTTACAGTGGATTTGCTTATTTTATTCTTCGTGGTTCACATCATTTCATCCCTTTGTGCTATGTATGGCTGCTCCCTTTAGCACTCAAGTCTCATGATCTAACTGTTTATACTGAAAATTAATATGCACTCCTACTACTGGCAGTGACATCTCTCATTAATTTTTATTAAAGTTATCAATTTTCCAGAATATCAAAGAAAAATTTAAATGTCGTAGTAGAAGTAGTAGTATATATATATACGATAACAATTTCCTAGCTCATTATTTTGTTCTTTTTGCTGCCAACCGTGCTTGTTTTTCTTTAATTGCTTCATCTTCAAAGGGGGATTAAAGTGATTTTTGTGTGTAAAATTCTATACATGTTACCTTAAAAAAGTTGGCAAAATTCCAACTTGTACCTTTTACATTAATAATAATAATTAGTACAAATTGCGTTGTTTCAGGCGTGATATGTTAGAGTAGTAGTAGTATTTTCTTTTTATAGGGTGATTCGATGGCTATGGTCATTTTGCACTTTTCGAATCATAGAAAAAAACCCTTTTGTATAAACACAACACCCATGCCCTGGGCGCGACTCGAGCCCGCGACTTTGGGTTAGCCTGCCAGGTTAACCCGGCTGGCTTTTAAATGTCATCACGTTGATCGTTCGTTACACATCACGCGTTCGTTACACATTGATCGGTTATCATTTCTTCAGCGTCCTTCACCGTTTTCGTGGATTCTTCGCTCCTTAAACTAATGTTATTTTTCACGCGAGCGTTAAAGTCTCCACATTTGATTATAAGTGAATACGAGGGAGGTCATAACGTTTTTTGGGGATTTTCTCCGTCAAAGGTTTGAATTATTCTGCGCCAAAAAGTGGAATGATATCCAGTTTTTGCCTTCGTTTTCACTTTTCAAATTATGAATAATTTGATATAATTATTTTCGATACTCACCGGATATCTATTATTACCCTATTATGAAGTCCATACTTTAGTTATTATAATTCAATTTTTAAGAAATAATAAAAACGGAACGAGAGCTGAATATTGTTCTCGATTAAACCGACACACAGGGGAAACGACTCGTCTGGAACCCTGAAGCAAGTGCTTTCCGAGAAGGGGAGGTCCATGACCTTGCCTCTGGGGGGCATGTCGCCGACGACGTGCCGTAATGCCTCGACTCCGCCCAGCATCCTCCAGCCACCGCCCGGTGGTCGTTGGGCCCGCCTCAGGGGTGCTCCCACACGGTGACCTTGATCGCGGATGTTCTGATATCTGTTGCGGGTTTGGTTACTCAGGCGGTCCTGCCGTGGGGTGATCTCTTTTTTTTCCTCGATGTGCTGCGTTCACAGAGACTTGGAGATTGGCTGGCTTCCAAATCTCTTGGGTTCTCTTCATCCTCATGTTTGCTATGAGTTTATCTTGCCTAAGGGCAGTATGCGTATACGCAATTTGTATCTGTTGATCGACTGCTACTCAATGTAATATTCTTGATCTATATAAAAATGTTTTTCTTTGCCGGTCAGGTTAGCCGAGTGGGTATCGCGCTCGACTTCAGACTCAAATGTCGCCGGGTTCGAATTCCATCCAGGGCATGGATGTTGTATCTATCACAAACTAATTATCCTGAATGGATGGCATCAGCAAGGGCATGCGGCCGTGAAAATATGCCAAAACAACTTAACAAAGCGACGAAAAATTAAACTGGGAAGAGCTTAGGATGAAAACTTTTTTTTTCTTTATTGAGGTCCCTTCCTTTCTGCCTATCACCGTGCGATTCCTTCGTAAACGTTTCGTAGCAACACTTTGAAATTAAATTTTGGCATTGCAGTCATAATTACAGCCAAACAGAAGGTAAACGTTCGCATAACTTACTATCTATGACTTAATGCTGGGAAAGAAAATGATTTCTGAACGGGGGTCTCCGTTTGAATAGGTCCCCTGTTTGATTTACGACTTTGACATAATTCGCCTAGGTATCAGGATGAGATTATCAGAAATAAGACTAAATGCACTGGCTCCAATAAACCATGAATTCGGCTGATAACTGACCGTGACGATTAAAGAGAACAAAAATGTTTTCATGAAAACATAGCACAGGATTTTAGAACATCGTTTGAACATGGAACAGACTTGTTTATTCTCCGAATATCAATGACCTACAAGCAGAACTTTATCCCAAACCAGTTGAGATATTGTTTCACAATAGTAGTGTTAAAAATTATAGCAATTTCATGTTCAGAAAGTACGCAAATATGTGAAAAACTGCGCCCTTCTTTTCTGTTCAATCTGTTAAATTTCGTTTAGTTTTACTCAATTTCACAAGGTACCTGAACCTTGCTAGTTCAAGAATTCCCTCACGACTAGTCTGACTTGTATTCATCCTGTCAGCAGTTTCCCCATCTCTGCGGGAAATAATAACACATGTTTTTTCCGACTACTTCATAAGTCGGGTTCGCAAGGAATTTTTGCTGGTTCTTCTTCGCTCTTTGCCTGAATAGCTATGCCATCGGCGAATCGAAGGATTCGAGTCCAGTTTTCGTACACCATTAATGACGACCGGATTAGTTAAAAAAAATAATTTGTTGTTAGAATGAGTAAGTTGATGGTTGAGTTCATGTGGAAGCTGGAAATTAATCCACGAAACACTCCGGATAGCGGAACGTCCAGCTTTACTCCCGAGTCCTTTGAGTAAGCAGAAAGAAACCCCTCTTACGCTTACTCAGCTAAGACCAGGTCAGAAACATTTCGCAATAATTCATCTATGGCCATATGCTTAAGTTAAGGCGTCACGATGAAGGGCACCATATGACGGGTGAATGGCGAACAGATTGTAGAGTATTGAAATTCGCATTGCTCGCCAAGAGGCTGAAGGAAGATCAAACTGTTGCCACATATTACGAACATGGGCACTAATGGCATGGTGCTAGAGTATTTTTAACATTACATCCGTCAATCCATTAAACTTTTAAGGCTAGATTATTCCAAGTGTTTTTTTTTCTATCCCGCGTTGAAAATTCTTCTTTTCGGATAATTTTCTTTCCCGTCAAAAGAAAAGACGTTACCTCAGAGAAATATAACGAAATAAAAGTGTAGTCACCGCTTTGGCAGCAATATTTTGATCACGAGCCAGCCGCGAATCGCGACTAACGGATACATGTAAAATCGACCTTATTTGGGGAGAGAGTGAGACTCCCGACCGGATTAACCGAGTGGCTAGTGCTCGCCGGTTAGTCGGTCGATGGTCTCGGGTTCGAATTCCGCCCAGGGGCATGGCCATTGTGTTTGTCTGAAACTAATTTTCCTGGACAGTTGGCGTCAGCAAGGGCTTGCGACCGTAAATATATGTGCCGAAACCAATTCACAAAGCGAGCCCCAGTTTAAAACTAGAAAAAGCTCAGGACGAAAAATAAATAAATTTCTTGAGAGATTGAGGCTATATAATCTCTTCTTCCACCTTACCACCGTCAACGGACGGATGCGAGGGCAGGAGAACCCAAATGGCTGGGACACAATTGACGGCAAACGTTGACGGGAGATTCCACCTAGCCGACACAATAGCCTTTAGAATGTACTTGACGCGCATGCGCAGAGAGGAATTGAAGCATGCCAGGTGGCTCTAGTATCCAACCGTGTAGGTGGCAGGTGGCTTTGCAAACTCTGATTGGTTCTCCGTTTGCGTGATACATGTAGAGACGAAAGTTGGCCATACCCTCACGTACGCGCGTTGACGTACACGGTATTTGTGTTCGCTGCCTATACTTCACACGCAGCTATCTTTTCCGCGTTCACGTTAAAGTCACCAGTCAATGTTTGTCCCAGCGGACGCGATATGACATGCAGTGGCTGCGGCGGCGAGGCGTGTCGAAGGGAGTTTCGCAGGGAGATCGGTTTCTTTCGGAGAGCATACGTGAGTCATTCGAGAGAGCATCCGATCGACTTCCTCGTCCTCTCTCCATCCTTCATTTTCCCTTTCGATGAATCCATTGTGCACGGCCGCGGCTCTCCTACCCCGCGTAAACTCCTCCCATCCCTCCCTAGATAGTAGTTGTTGTTTGACGAATTAGATTGGGAGCCACTCGTTGAGCGAGGTTGAAATATAGGTTAAATTCAATGTGCAGATTTCAAGCAAATTGCTTGACCAAACAAGTTAAAGACATTAGGAAAGTCCTTTGAAAAAAATTCGTACTACTACGGTAGATCAGGTAACGTAAGTAAAATCCGAAATATAGATTGTAGCAAGGATAGAATGAAAATATAATTTTTTCCTTCGATTAGATTTCAAAACAAACATGACCACAGCCGCTGCATGTTAAATATGTATGCATGTTAAATAAATGTAATTTAACATTGAGAAATAAGAAAAAAAGAAATACTACGAATTTTTCCACTAAGATTTTTAATCTGGTACGACTAGTTTCAACGCTAAGACCTCATCTTCAGGTACCGTTCTTCAGGTACCTTTTTTCTTATTTATCAGTGTTGAGGACGGAAGAAGGAAATACCGAGAGCAAATTATAAGTAAGATAAGGGGAAAGACTTAAGAGAAAGATAAGGAAACAAAGGAAGCATGGTGGAAAGAGCAGTGCATGGAAAAGATACTGAGCCGGGGAGAGATGAGCACACTACGACGGTGAGTCAAATGAAAACCTTAAATTTGTGATAAAAAAAATCGAAATATCGAACCATTACCCTGTATCTTGGTGTGTTGAAGAGAGTGTGCGAAAAAAGCTTGTGGGTGGTAGCTTAGCGTAGATAGAAAAACAATGTTACTCAGGACCAGTATAAAGATGACTGCCCCACTTGTGATTTGCTCCATGGAAGAACGGCGTTCTGTTGTTCGGTTTCTGAGTGGTGAATGTGTGAAACCAATTGATATCCATCGCAGAATGAAGATCCAGCATGGTGACGCATGTTTGTCACAGCAGCGAGTCAAGGAATGGAGTAGGAAGTTCGCAACTGGCGTGTGACTGCAGCGGAAGATGTTCCTCGTCCGTGCCAGGCACATCGGGTACTGTGACTATCCAGAGAGAACAATGCAACCGTTGAAGCCATGGTGAAGGAAAACCGCCGAGTGTAATTGGATGATATTGCCGATTGATTGTTTGAACATTATCCATGGTTCAGAACGTCACACTGTGCAATGAAACAGTTTTGTGCCACTTTGGCAGAATAAATAATATAAAAAAAAAATATTTACGGTTCTTCGTTTGACTCACCCTCGTATGTGGGAAATTTAAAGCCCTAAAAATTCTGCAAAAAATTTAAAGGCCTGAAAATTTTGTAAAAATAAAATGTGGTAAATTATAAAGACCTGAAAATTTTGTAAAAATAAAATGTAGGGAATTTAAAGCCCTAAAAATTTGGTTAAAATAAAATGTATGCATTTAAAGCCTCGGAAAATAGAACAAGAAATAAGAACCATCCCGTAAGAGATAACTTTGGCAGGGTACTAATAGAAAGAAGAAGTTGGGGAGTAATGACGGGAGCACGTGGAGGAACTATAGGTTAAAGAGAATAGATACTAACTCTTTAGGTTTAGAAAGGGAATTTGAAGTTAGATGAGAATATCCTGGACCCAGATGAGAGAGATGCGCTGCGCGTGCGCGGATCGCTACGGGTGGGGGAGTGAGGAGGGAAGGGGTTTGAGGGAAGGCGCTGATGAACAATAACGGGCGTGCGCAATAGTTTGGTGTCGGTTTTCCCTGTCGGGCACCGGGCATTCTCTTTCGTGAAATCAGTCCCATCTAAGAAATCCGAGGCGTAAGAAGTTTTCGCTTCACGGGAGGGGGGATATTTTCTGTAATGATACCCAGTGAAGGATTGTCCTTCGTGGAAGTAGGGACGAAGGCCTCGAAGGACACAAACACACGCAAATAAGAACATTAAGGTGGCGCTACGCGGGTGCATGTGCTTTCCGAACGGAGGAGGGAGACGGAGGCGACCCCGGAATAACACGCGTCAAAAGAATTAAAATGCTGAAGAAGGACGAGGCTGCGGGGAGCGCGTCGCCGCGCGGAACGCGCCAGAATGCTAGGGAGAACAAACGCGACACGTTCGTGTCGTGTCAGGGGTCGGGCGTGACGGTCTCCCTTCGCTTACGGCTCTGACCACGCTCACCTCTCGGCAAAAAAAAAACCGATGCCTCGTGATTGTCCTGGACTTGCCACTGTCACTGGAAAACCGGAGGAACTCGGAAAGCGGACCGTCACGTACCACACGGGCGAACAAAGCGGAGGCGTCGCGAGGCAAATGAAAAAAAAATAAAAGGAGTAAACCCGGGAAGGGGGGTATATCTCGAGAAAGATCTTTTGACAGAACTTAAAATATTTTTGCGGAGGGAAGACGTGGATGAAAACAAAACACTTTTCCCTAAAAACCCCATAAAAAGGAGAACCAGGGAAGGAGGAGGAGG
>WURS02019514.1:0-12013 GCA_011762765.2 Rhinocypha anisoptera | reverse complement strand
CTCAGACTTGGCCAACAGGGAAAATCCGCAGTTGTGCAGCATAGCCTGAATAACGACCATGACATCCAGTGGGACAAGATGAAGACAATTTGTAGTGAAGAGTTCTACTGGGCGAGACTCACCAGGGAAGCCATCGAAATCCGGCTTGAGAAGAATAATTCCAACAGTGACTCCCGTGTACTCTCTCAGCCAATACTGGTTCCCCGTGCTGAGAAGAGTCCGGGAAGGGAGGGAGTGACTCGAGGCAGCTAGCCAATCAGAAGTCACCTGACCCCAGGCAAACGATATATATATATATATATATATATATGGAGTTCATAGAAAATGTCGTATGGCGATGCACAAAATCTCTTGGATAGAAACAACACACACTTACTTGTTAAATTTTCGACCTTCGTCGTCTTCCTAACAACTTAGAAACTTCGTCGTCTTCAGAACACTGTAGACTCCGAAGATTCTACAGTGTTCCGAAGACGAAGGTCGAAAATTTAACAAGTAAGTGTGTGTAGTTTGTCAGTGTTTCTATATATTTCCTTCATTTATCCAACAGATTATATATATATATATATATATATTTAACCGGACTATTTCCATTGACAACCACACTCTGAGGACGATGGACGACTAGGCTATCGAAACGTCGGCAGAAATGCAGAGGGTGACCCGGTGGAGAACCCGAATAGACTTCACCAGAGCTAAATAAGATTTGTTCACTTTTAAAGGATATTGCATTTGATGCAATACGCTGTGATGACAAAGGAGATGGGTAAGGGATTGACAGGACCAATCTTCACTCTCAAAGTCCCATCGGAGAGACTCCCAACATTTGGGAATGGTGGGGTCAGGTCGTGGTGAGAGGAGTGTTTCGAATTGGATCGAGGGATGAACATTGATTCGTCTTTGTTTTGATGAGAATGTTTCGCAACCCCAAAGCAGCAGACCAGGGAGGACAAGAATACGGGCATCTCGAAGTAAAATACAACTGCCATCTATAGTAATAATATGTACCACATACTATGATATGATGTGTTGATTTCATTGAGGAAACTAAAAATTAACTCGATTCTTATCCACATTGAAGCATTGTCAACGAAGACATGGAAGGAACTGTCTTCTTATCAATCCACAATTGGCAGCCCCACGAAATTCATTCCCATACAATGACTGGCCCTAGGAGAATTAGATAGAGGGTGACAACTGTACACTTGCCAAGGCTCGGCTAACTTTGGTGATTTTTTAAAAATACACCCATATATTTCTTTTAACCTTTGAGAGAAGAAAATATTTTGTATGGTTATGCTTATTTAAAGTCGCTGAAAATCCTGGAACATATTAAAGTTGGCGAAATCACTATTACAATTTCGGGCATTTTTATGTTTTTTTTCCTTAGAGATTTAGGAATTTATGCTGGATTCAGAAAACGCTGCCTTCAGGGACTTGCAATGCATTATCCCCGAAGGAGGAGACCTCAGTGGGAGAAAGTCCTTTATTTTGACTCACTGCATTCGTTTATGGGATCACCATGCATTCGTCGGCTCATTACAAGAGAATTTTCATGAAGAAAGAAAAACCACAAACGATTTCAGAAGCAACATTTAGGTAACTGGAAGTGAGACAAATACCCTTAATGTCCCACCTCTTACCCTCCAATACAGGGTTATCTGAAATGGATATCCTGCAGAAATGTGGATATAGTTCTTGAAGAATTCCTCAAAAGAAGAGGATACAAATAATTTCCTTCCACTTCACTTGAGAATTTCACTCGTGGCCAAAACACGCCATTCATACAGCAATGTTATGGCTATACCCTTCACAGATAATGCACACAGCATGTTATAGAGGTGCCGATTGTTATGATGGCTACGAGAAACTTAAAAGCATATTCTGCCAAGCAACGAGAAGTCATCATTACAAGTGAACAACACTCATCAGCAAGATTCCAGTCACTAGCAGACACACCCATGTACCTCCAACCAAACAGTACCTCTTAAAATTATGTGTATGCAGAGTTTCAGTTTGACGACGACAAAATGTGTTCTATTATATGGGGGCATGTAGGAATTCATGCTAGTATGGTTTTCTTATTCAAAGGGGTGTATATTATTCATGTTTATTAAAATATGCTGGACTGACGCCAAACAATCCTCAATGTCTGAGTCATTCAATGTATCGCTGAGCTCACCAAGCCTAACAACTTCTTTCATGTATAAGAAAAATTGAAATTCTGAACTTGCACCACGTAAGTGAGTTAAGGTGTGCAGAAAATCATTAACCTCGTACTGGTTGTAGCTAAGTTTGTGAACCTCCCTCGATAAACATGTGTAGAAGAGGTTTCGATGGCTACGGGAAACTTAAAAAGTATACTCTGCCAAGCAACGAGAAGCCATTATTTTCAAGTGGACAGCACTCATCAGCAAGATTCCAGTCACTAGCAGACATACCCACGTAACTCCAACCAAGCAGTGCCTCTTAAAATTATGTTTATGCAGAGATAAACACTAGGATTAAAGACAAGTCCCTTACAGTTGCCACAAATCACTTCACCATCGGCAAAGAATCTTATCCGCAACCACTTCAGTTTGCAAAATGATTTCCCTCTCTTAAGGGACTGAAATGTCATCCAGGTGGGAAGGACAAGAGTCTAATAAGCTGGTTAGATCTTGGAGGCCGGATATTGCTACAACCATCACAGAAAGGGGGTTTAAAATTAATGAAAATTAATCAATCTCGGAGGCACTTTGGAGAGGCTAGAATACAGGTTTATGGGTCATCCAAAGTATGGGATTGAAGTCATGGGATAGAGGGAACACTCATTATAATTAAGACTATTACAAAAGAACAATGTTTTTCATTATAATTAAAAATGAGTGTTTAATAGCCACAAGCAGGACCGAATAAAGATACCAGACCAGAATTATATAAGGATTCATTTCAGTATTATTCCTTGCCCATGATGTCTACCAAATAAGGATCTGTCACATATATAGATACATGTTCTGCAAGACCTGAAATGATACCACTTCAGAGTGCATGCAAATAATTTGCAGCCAAAGGAATGAGAAGTGAAAACTAAATCAGGAGGGTAAATAACCCACTACTTTGCCCAATATTCCATAACCCACATGACATAAGATAAATTATTTATGTACGCCACACACTTGGACTTGAAGACTTCTCTTCTTTGATAATCTTTTCCAGTAGGAATCGAAATGCCAACTTAAGACACTTGGTGAATTCGTTGAAATATTCTTACAAGCGCACAGTTCCAATTAAAACATTCATCACCACCATCAGACGCAGGATAATCACTGTGATCTAATCATGAGGACAGTGACGGTATACCATTTCTGTTGAAGAGTAACTCATTAAGAGATACAGCATCTCCTGACAGTTTCCAATTAACAAAGGATGAACCTAATAGCTCATCCTAAACTTATTCGTCACAGGATAAGTGAACAAGTTAGAAGGGCACGAGAGAAATCATTGACACTGAGGTAGAGCAAGAAGCAGGAAGAAATGTCTGGCTACATGGCTACAGAGAAACAAATGCATGAATGTGGAGTTTACTTGACGTTCATTCAACAAAAAGTGTCCACGATAACCATTGAATTGAGGAAATTAGAGGATGCCAACCAATGGATGATTATGAAACGGGATGAGGAATAATTGGATCACATATTCAGTATTGACGGAAATATGTCTGTTGAATGCACGTTGGTATCAATTGTAACGTGACTGAAAAGATGATAATGCATTGTCGCAATACTCTGAGGAATATATGGCTAAGTAGTTGTGTCATCATTCATAACCGCTACTCAAGAGAGATAAAGAATGCTTTAAGACCCTTACAAGGATGGGTTTAAAGGATAGACTGCAATATCTCTTCCCCCTCAGAGACCCACCAGAGAGACTCAACTACAGGTCAAAGGTGAGGGTCGGGCCATGGCGAGGGAATGCATTGCGTTGGTGGGAAGAACTGATTAACAGTAAATAACAATCACATGAATGGCGAGATACATTTCAGTTCGTTCATCAAAAAGTGTTCAGGCTTAGGAGGAAATAAGAGATGCCAGCTATAGCCTTATTAAGAAAGGGCTGAGAAATGTTTGGATCAAATATCCTGTATGGAAGGAAATATATATCTTTTGATTGCACTTGGTATCAATTATAACGTGATTGAAAAGATTATATAAGATCACCATATTACTCTGAGGCATATGAGTAACCAGTTTCTTCATCAATCATATCTTCTACTTAAGTGAAAAAAAGATCCCTCTAAAACATTAAAATGATGAGTGGAAGGATAGACTACAATATCTTCACTCTCCAAACCCCCACCAGATAGACACAAACAAAATTGAAAACATCATGACAAAATAAATTATGATGCTTCGATATAATCAATTTCCTGTTACGGAAACTGTTACAGGAAATGTCCTTCTGCAATGATTATCATAATTTCAAGAGAATCTTTTTCTATCACAACAGCTACATAGATATCTAAGTCTTTAAGTAAAAGGAAAGTATATGGAAAGCTAATATATATATTCACAAACTCTCTCGATTCTTTTAAACTTTCTACAAAAAATATTGGAGAAAATAAAACAAAACGATTACTTCTTTCAATCACCTAAGAAATCCTACCTTTGTTCAGCATTTTTCCAGCATATTAAACATGGATTGAAACAATGTTTTTGACAAGGAGAATTTTCATTCCATGGCTACAATGGTAGACAATAATAATTGAAAAGTTCCATGAATATTTCAATTAATTTCATATGTCTCTTGTTTCAGAAGAGTTATTATGATTGTAAGAACAGAATTGGACTTGTGGGTGACCAGATTAAGGTACACTATGTTATTCACAAGATGAGAGAAAAAAAGTTGAGAAACAAAAAAAAACAATTACTCCATTCTGTCACAATACAGAATACTTCCCCCTGTGTTTGGCAAAAGGACTCGTAATATGGAACCTTCATGAAAGGAATGTGATCCCAAAAGAAAATAATTTCTTCCCTCTGACATGACAGGAGGAAATTGAAATGGGGAAGAAAACTATGAAAATTTCAACTGATTTCAACTTACTCCTTATTCTGAAACAATGCTTGTCTATGTCCATAAAAAAGGAGCATCCTTGTTTGTCACGGGATGAGAGCAAAAATTGGCCCATGAATTCATCTCCCGAGGGCATGTCACCCTGCAACTGACTCCCTGCCAATAGTCAACCAAAGGACACAGACTGCCCACTGGCGCAAGTGAAATTCGTGGCAGTGAAAGTGACAGTACAACGAACTCACGATGGTCATTGACATAAGCAAATGTTAGACAGGAAATATTTCCTACTAACACAAAATTGGAAAGTTTAAAACTGCAGTGGAAAATGGAAGTGGCAGTGGGAGGTATATTCATTGCTGTTGGAATTTCCAGATTCATGAGATATGACTCTATCCATTCTAATAAGTTACTCTACTCGAGATAAAAATACGACGCCAAGATTAAAAGGTTGACAGTGTGATACGAACTAAAAGTGTCACCAAGAACCCTTAAAAATGGACGATAAAATTGGACTGCTCAACATTTTTAGCTGCCTGACATACCAAAAAATAGCCTTCCTTTTATTTCAGAAAAGAACATCACCAAAACCATTAAAAGGATGGGTCATAGGAAAGGTCAAACAATCTTCACTCTCAGAGGCCCATCAGAGAGACTCAATCACGGGTAAGGTGAAGGTGGGGCCATGGTGAGGGATATTTGTTTGGAATGGAAGGAATACTAATTCAAATATTTTTGTATATAGGTGTATTTATTATTATTATTTAGAAAAGATATTTCTATAATTATAGCATACTTGTTAAAATATTATAAAAAATAACCTTGAAAAAAAATGCAAATATTGATTGATTGAAATAATTACCTGTTATAATATGTTAATACCGTTTCATGAAAAATTATTTATATATTTATTATATATTTAATTTTTTAAAACTTAATCATTTACATTGAAAATATCATGAAATGTTGTCAGATTTCAAATCACAAAAGTATGAAAATGTTGGATGATTGAGTTACTTCACCAGTCAATGAAAAATCCACAGAATGGATGAAGAAGAGACCTATTTGCGAATTATGCTCGCCTGGCATGTGTCATCCTGGGTAGGATGAGATAATAGGTTACCAATGTCCTCCAAAGAAAGACCTCCATATATGAACTCCAGTAATAAATTACCCAGAGGAAGAGGAATCATGGGACAGGACTGACAGACCGATGAGGAGTGGTCTCAAGTCACGATAAGGCTAAAGTCGGCTGTGACACAAATCCCCATAAATAGCCACATCGACAAATCACCCATAGTAACATGCGACTAACAAACCACTCGCATGAATCACTCAACATTTCACCCAACACAAAATTTGGGGAGAACATATTGGCAATCCTGTCGAGTGTTATGCCATGTTAACCCATACAGAGAACTGCAATGAACAGACATGACAATACACTGGTAATCAATTCAAGGTTTTTCATGGTTGATGAAAGTATGGTGATACCAGTAGTAAAGTGGAAAATAGTTAACTGTTCAATAATTCATTGTCATCATTCAAAAAGGTTTAAGTCAAAGCTATGCTCTGAATTAACACCATTTCAGGCCACCTGGAAATATTATGGCCTCTTTACAAAATTCGGGAAATGTAGAGGGTTCATGAAAAAAAGAGATACTGAAGTATTCAACACAATTCGAGGAGACAATTCTCCTTATTATTACAAATGCCGTCGGTGAAGTATGAAATTTAAATGCGTCATTTGCATGTAGATGCAGTGAGAAACGATCCTTCCGATGGTAACCACTCAGTGAATGGTTTCCAATGCAAATGAGACATCGTATAAAGGTATTTTACGCAGTGTAGAACAACTATAGAATATCAGTTGAGAAAACATGTGTCCTTACCAAGGATGCTGTCATATCGAGTTTCGAAGGTGAAAACGATACTACGTACCTACTTTTATTGGTGGAAGATGATCACCTTAAAACTGGTAGTAGTTTTTTTCTGGAGTGATCGGAGTGGAGTGAAAGAGAATGTAGATGCTTTATTACACTGTCCATATTTGGCAAAAGACTGCACCCTCATATATGTACTGTGATTTGAGCCGTTTTTTAGCTCTGAGCATAGAAAAAATTAAGAGGTGAGTTCGACCAATTGTATTTTCGAGTGGGAATCGATATATATGGAAGACGATGAACATCATTGGACCCAATATATGAGCGGTTGATCGGGACAATTCTTTTCGAAAAATCAAATTTTCACTGTACGCAGTTTTGCAGCTATGAAACACATGGATGAGGACACGTGCGTTTATGTCACTATGGTCGAAGACAGCTCTCACTACTTGAAAATTGAATGCAGACTGATGCAATGGAAGAGGAATGAAAATGAGAAAATAGAAGTCACCACCTCTGGTGACTAGAGAGATATTTAGAGGGCAACGCTATTGATAAGTTTTGAGTACAGTTATATCGGTTCTCATAATTAGTGTGAATAATGTTAACTGTGTACACCATATTTGGGAAGAGTATGCCTATTTAAACTGGACTCGAGCTATTTCTTTAGCCTTTAACGTAGACATATTTTAAAAGTCTGCTCCACCTATAGGCTCTTGGAGGAGGATACAACATATGCAACACAGATGATGTATGTGCCATCAATATGATTGGCAAACAAGGGTGGTAAACCTTTCTAAAAAGTGGTATGTGTTAAGAATGAATAACTAAATTCACACATGCTTACTAATTAATCATCTACGTAAGAGTTGAGCAGTGTGTATGTAACACAATCAGAGGAGGGAAACAACGTACTGAGAGTGTCACGTGAGGACAATTTCCGACTCACTCTGCACTGCTGCATGCTTCCGGTGAGCACTGCTCCTGAATGCCATACAAGGTTCAAAGTTAGACGCAGACTTAAATTTATAGCACGTAAATATCATTGATTGAGGCAAAGAACAATAGCAGAACATCATGGCCAAAAGAACGATGCAAAATTCAAACGGTACCAGGAGCATTATGGGCACTGAGAAGGGGATACTAGGACCCTAGCACTAAGGCCACTGTGAGGATCAATAAATATATGCTACGAAAATGGAATGGAAGGTAGTACTCTCCACAATCAGTATATAAATCCCCAGTACTGGTGGCAGTGAATATATTACTGGAATCAGATAATAGTGGTTTACAACACTGAGAAAGTTCATGGTAAGACATGCGCAGTTTGACTTTAAGGAAGAAGGAGGAACTACACTACTCTTCATGACATGCAATTGTTTAGATTCTCGATCACGTGAATGTGATTAAAATTTGACTTTCACAAGAGCAAAGTAGATAAAAACTGGTACTTGAACAGAAATAAACCTAGAGATCGCATAATTCAATGCTGAAACGGAACTCTCCACGTGGGACTTCAATATTGAAACCGATATCTCCGATAAAAGGGAATTTTGCCTAAACAATTCCTTTTGATTATGGAATAATTTAGTTTATTAGTTGGACTGAGTGATTAGCTATTGGATATCACCTCCTGATCTCTCTCATTCTTTCTCCACTCTGAGAAGAACTATATATTCAAGACAGAAATTAAAAACGTAGTGAAACTTAAGTAAGTTTAGTGTACAACACTCACTATATGGTAACACAGGAACGGAGAAGTTGAAGAAATACAAATCAGAACCTGAATAACAACCATCCCTCCGACTTGATCACCATTGAATTGGAAGAAGATTAGAGACTTCTCTTACTTGATAGTCTTCCCGAGTAGGAATCGAAATGCCAACTTAGGACATGTGGTCTGCTAGTTGAAATATGCTTACAAAACAAAATTATTCCTCCGTACTGACACCGAGTAACTCCCAACACTGTTCTGCACATGCCGACATATTGAATGTGGATTAATGCAACTGGATTGATAAAGAGAACTTGATTTCCTCGGCTAAGATGGGTGACAGTGATAATTGAATAGTTCCACTTGATTTCAAATGCCTCATGCTTCAGAAGAGTTACTTTGATTGTAAGAATAGGATTGAGCTTGTTTGTGTTTACAATAAGATGCACTGTGTTTGTCATGGGATGTGAGAAATGAGAACTGAGAATGATGGTGCAATAAAAAACAATACCTCCATCGGTGTTCAGCAAAAGGGCTCAACATATTAAACCTTCATGAAAGGAATAAAAGAAAATAATTATTATGGAATTATTGTGGAATATGGCTAACATATGTTACCTCAGAAATGATTGGAAAATCTGATGTACTATTTTAAAAATTGAAACTGCCTATAATACGGTACTTCTGTCTTAATTTTAATGTATCATGTATACATGTTTCATCAGTGTTATTAACCTTTTCAGTGCTAAGGATGCAAATATGAATTATGTCATATTTGTGCCCAGAGTTCAGATCACTCACATATATGCGGGTGGGTATTGGTGGTGCCCTCAGTGCTATGGATGCATGTACATGTATAAATACAGTGTGCATTAATGGAGAAGCATTTAAAGTTCTAAAAATAATTGTGCAATCTGGGGATATTAAATGTCTCACGCTGAGGAGAGTAGCATGAGTCTCACGTTGGAGGAAATGCTTAGCTCTGAAAAGGTTAACATCATTTTATTATTTTTTTCTTACACCCTCTGCAATTTTTGCAAATAATGCACAAGGCAGAGTAACATATTATCAGACATTTTTGACATTACACTGAAAAACAGCTCTCTATATTAGGGCTCAACGTATTGAACCTTCATGAAAGGAATTTAAATCTCCAAAGCAAAAAATTACCTCACTCAGATAATACTGGAGCAAATTGAAATGGACAGACACATGAAAATTGCAACTGATTCCATATTCAGAAAACATGATTGTCTATGTGCGGAAGCAGAAAAACGCTTGCTTTTCATGCGATGAGAGTGAATGAATTGACAGAATTGCCTTCCGAAGGCATCTCACCCCGCACCTGTCTCCCTCCATGGAGTCAACCAATGGATATTCTCTGCCCACAGGGCCATGTCTCGTCAAGTGTCATCTGAAGCAGAGAATGTGGAAGGATAATAAACTCTCGATGGTCACTGTCCTAAGAGAATGCTGAACTGGGAATATTTCCTTCACACACAATCTTAAACAGTTTATAAAACTGCAGTGGGGAATGGAAGTGGAATTTGCAGTACCTGGTGTATATACATTGCGGATTCACGAGATATGACTCCTTCGAAATCTGCTAAGTTACACTACTCAATATGATCTTTAATGCCAAGTTGAAACAGGACACAAAATCACAAGTGTTAATTTTTCATGTTCCAACGCAGTACCTACGGGAATTCACCCAAATCACAGCATTGTGAAAAATGTCAGAGATGTCCCGGATAACTCGAAAGCGGACCGAAGTGATAGTTCTGCTCAAGATTAAGAGTTGAATATCAGAATGACAATTCCCTTTCTGTCATTTCAGAAAAATATCACTTAATCAATTTCGAGGTTGGGTCATGGGAAAGGTTAAAGACAATCTTCACTCTCAGAGGCCCATCGGAGAGACTCACAACCAAAGGATAAGGTTCAGGTTGGGCCATGGTGAGGAATATTAATTTGGAATGGAAGGAAAACTAATTCAAATATTATCGTATACATTGATATATTTTTTATTATTAAAAAAAAGATATTTCTATTATTATAGCGTATTTATTAACATGTTTTAAATAATTAACTTGATAAAACCATGCAAATATTGATTGATTGAAACATTTAACGGATTAGATATTTCGCTGATCAATGAAACATCCACTGCAGAGATAAAGGAGAAACTTCATTATTAGAAAGTTATCCCCGGAGGACATGTGCCACACTGCGAAGGATGGGAATAGGGCATCTATGTACGACCTCCAAAGAACGGCGATGAATGCCCCCAGAGGAAGTGGAAACAGATGAGAGGACGGACAGGCAGTAGAGGAGAGAGGTCTCAAGCCAAAATAAGGTGACAGATGGCTGAGCCACAGATTCCTAGCCAAATCCTGAAAACCACAGTCACAAATTAACCGGCAACAGATAATAAACAAACCACTTACATGAAGAGAGTATTTAGGCCATCACTGGTTTATTCGACTCTTGATTATGAGAAGTAATTGATGGTTTACACCGTTCATGTCAGCATTATCTGCTCAAGTCACACTGGACATGAAAACGTATACTGGAACACAAGAAAAACAGTGTTCGTGCAGGAGAACACAATTTGGAAGCAACAAGGATACTCAAATATTACAATAATCCAATATCAGAAGCTTTACAAACTGCTCAAACTGAATTACGACGGAGGATGGAATAAAACACATTGAGATATGATATCCTCTGTATAATTACAAATCGGGAAAGTAAACATGAAATTTTTAAGCATCATCTACGCTAATGAGAACCACATGACATAAGAGAGAGAAAACGATCAGTTCTTTGGTAACCACTCTGGGTAAGGTTTCAATTGTAAATCAGACAGCAAACAAAGGTATGTTACGCAAAGTACAATTGCTATAGAATATCAGTTAGGATAACGTGTGTCCTTAAGCAAGCATGATGTCACCACGAGGTTTAAAAGGGAAAAAATAAATGTGGACCTACATTGTTTGGTGAAATGTGATCAACTTAAAAATTCTCAAATTTTAGATCATCGTGGGCAGTTTTTGTGCATCAGTAGCTACATCGGTAAAAACATCAACGTCCCACAAATTCCCTGATAGAGGAACACCAAAGGGACACAGAAAGGGAACAATTCATCCCGTTGGTCGGGGCAGAGCATGCCTGGACACCCACAATCAACTGCACAGAACTTGTGATTATAGCCAGGGAAGAGATATTTTTTTCAAAGGCACACCCTAGAGGTGTTAGAAATTACTAAAAATATATAGAATTATTTTAACAGAGAGAGAGGGAGAGGTTGGATATTCTCGCTACAAGTTACCAAGACGATTTTTCGAAGGCATACAAATGCCAT
>WURS02019503.1:0-12015 GCA_011762765.2 Rhinocypha anisoptera | reverse complement strand
ATAGATGAGCAATATAATGACATAGACATCAAATCGATCGTAAACGTTAACCAATTGAACGAACGAATGGGGGGTTTACGATTCATGATAATTGCATGGCACTGTTCTTACATTCTGCATTAAAATAAGTGTGATTTTTACTGAGGAATCTAATGTTATCTTATATGTGCATATAAATTAAATAAATCGGCCGGTTTAACTAATAAAAAATTATATTTCATGAATAAAAGACTAAATTTATTGACTATAATGAATCATAAGGGAGGAATATTATTATGCCATAACTAAAAACGATTTTGCATGAATCCAAACTCCACAAGTGCTTAGCGCCAAAAAAAGCTTGATTTTAATAGTGTTGTACCAGCTCACTAGAGGAGCCACGTGAAGGAAAACCTGAGACGGAAGTACTGATATCGTCACGATCTGCACATTGCGAGGAAGGCCATGAATTAGCCTGGACGCTTCTGCACGAGACTTGAGAAATAAGATGACACTGATCATCGTCTTTCACAGATAGTCTCTGATTAAGTTGATGAGACTGGCGCTAGATGGCCTAAGAGGTTTAAGAAACAGTTTTCATTAGCTTACGTGAATATTAGCGAAATAACTCGTGAAACAGTATTCACAAACGATTCCATGGATTCCTTATATAAGGTTATAAACATTTTAACCGGTTTAGATAATTGCTGACCGATATTTTAATGCATCTCGACAGGATTAGGGTAAAATTTGATAAAATAAATAATAAGAGATAAAGTATGACACTAAAATTATAGTAGTTTTAATCGATTTAAGAGAAGGTAGATGATGTAATTTCACTGGTTGAAACATATTTTTAGAGGCTTTTTGAGCCTAAACTTCCTTCTTCCTTCCATTCCCATCCTTGTAAACCCTTCCTACCGGTCTGAAGAGCCTATTAGTGCTGACCAGACTTGAAACAACACCTTGAGTAATCGATTTAATATTAATCAACATTTATTTTTTATGAAAGCATCTTGAAAATTTCTTATTTCTTTGTAAACTCAAAAAAGTATGTCGTGTCCTAGTTTTAACATTTTTTAGAGGCTCCTATGAGGCTAAACTTCCTCTCCCTTTCCATCCGCATCCTTATATACCCTTATTCCTGATCTGAAGAGAATAATAGCTAAACCAGACTTGAAATAACAACTTTAAAATAAAAAAAAATTTCACTAGTTAGAAACATATTTTTAGAGGCTCTTATGAGCCTTAAAACTTCCTCCTACCCTTCCACTCCCATCCTTCCGGTATACCCTTCCTCCCGGTCTGAAGAGCCTGATTTTTAGTGCTGACCAGACTTGAAACAACAAAAAAACGGAATAAAAGTGAATGATTTTTGTTCACTAATTGAAACATTTCTTCTGCCCTGACATTCTCATTTCATTCTACTTTTCCCTTGGTCTGAATAGCCTGATATAGTGCTGACCATACTTGAAACCACATGCCAATATAAATACGACTGCACTTGGAGGTGACTTTCCTAGACTTCCAAACGCAATGTTTAAGGATCTTATATGCGCACGGAGTCCCTTGTAGGACTCTTGTGACTTGGAAAATAAATGCTTAATTAAATTACAACCCTTCACAAAATGCAGGTTTAAAGCAACCGGTTGCGATGCAAAATCTGCATCTTTATTCTTGCCAGGTGATATTCTGTAGTATACTAAACCGGACGCAATTAAATTGCGTTCTGAGGAAAATCACAATTCATACACTTGGATATACTTTCGGAGATTAAAATCACTCATAAATCTTGCATACATAAAATAGGAGACCTATTCCTTATATACAATTTTAAATAAATTTAAACCTTTTTGTCATTTTACTTAGCATCAAAGGGTCTACGTTTCGCTCAGGATTAAAAAAACAACGTACGTGCCATATCAAGTCCATAATCAACACACCATGCCGGTGAATATCTAAGGGTTGCCAGAAACGCTGAGTCCTATCATCATTCATGCTTTTCATTGTCCTTTGCTAAATACCAGGATGGGAATGTTTGGGACATTCAATTAATACTTTTGTTTTAGATTTATGAGCATTGAGAATATTTTCAAAGCTTCATAATTTAGCGGTATAACTATTGATTAATATCTCATTGAGGGCTAAATATTCTCATACAAATAAAATTTCTATATGCATATCATTTCGAAATAAATTACGAATCCTCGGACACTGGCAAGCAGAGATATGACGCTATCGTTATCAAGGGAGTGAGATAAGAGCAAATTCAAATCAAATGCATTTAACAGTGATAAGTTGTTCTCTGTCCTCGACCTCAACATAGATAGGTAACACGCTTCGCACCTAGCACGCTTGAAATCCCGCAGCCACCCACATAATTCTGTTTAATTAGAGTGATCGGCTTTGCTTAAATCCTACGAAGAAAGAAACACGCTATCGTCTTCATGATGGTCAATAGGTCTCAAAACCTTTGACATAAGAGTCGTCGGGAGAAAAATTTGCCTCCTACTCGAGTCATTCGTCATTTCCGGACGTTTTATTTACCTTCTCCACGTCCGTCTATAATGTCATCATTCAGGTCATTTATTTAACCCATTTTGTCCGGAATTAATTTTGGTTTAGAATTTTATTTATCCTGATCTATTTCAATATTTTTGACATGAAAATACACCCAGCAATAATTTTTTGAGTGTATCCAATATTAATAAATTTTCAAAACACACTTAATTATTATCATTATGCATCAAAAATGATCAAATTAAATTATTATATTTTTAATTAATATGTCATTTACTGATGCAACAGTAATGTAAATTAGTTGGTTCTTCAGATTCATAAATAAGGAATAATTATATTAGGAATATAAATAAGTGTGAGAGCTACAGGATTTGACCCCATATTGTCCGAGAGGTGTCATACATCCCCATGATACCAAGTGAAAATGCGCCATGAAATTATTTGTAAAGAATATTTAGTTAATAGAAAGGTACATCGTCTCAGTACCAAACGATTATGTGGAAAACATATAGGCTAAAGTCATCAAAAGAATATGATCATTCACATGAATTAAACGTTCCCATACGTATGTCGTGTGACCATCGTGCGACGCGTGGAAAAAACTTCAGCAATTCAGTGAGTTGTGTAGGAGCCAAATTCTACACTCCAGAAACACACAGCAGCATGCAATGCTGGCCACAATCAAGTCACCTTGTAATCAAGTAGGTTCAAACAAAGTAAAGGCTAAAGAGACTGTGTAGCAGAACCATTATTACAGACCATTATTACACCCGATGCCAAACTGCTCCGCTAAGGGCAAAATGGGTTAATGAAATACTCCCAATTTTATGTGGCACGGCTATCGCACCTTTCTCATCGCGTAATCACTAAGCCATGACTCACAGTCATCCGGATCCGGGAAAAGGAAGCACGAGAGTCGATTTTGTCGACTCATTTGGAAATTTTTCTCAGTGCCCTACTTTTGTTGCTGAAGCGTAATGAAAAGCACTTTGTTTAGTATGAAATATATTATAAAGTACAGGGCATTTCCTCCAAATCAAGTTTAATTGAATGAAAATCTGTTTTCAGTATTTTTCGAAATTCATCATTTCATCATCATTCTTAAAAATTCACCATTTCTATCTTTTTGATTTCCACATTAAGTAATTAACCTAAGATATTACTGGATGGAATGGAATGAGAGCCTGATTTTAGATATTTTTTTCAAATACATATCTTTTCCCAATGTGAATCTTATAAGTGCTTCTTTCTCTGTTTGTATGTGTATAAGTGTGCCCGTGTGTTCGTGTTTGCTGCTCGTCCGAGTTTTCCTGAAGTATACATATGTTTAATTTTTTAAAAATGGTCCTCAAATGTCCCTGAGATTTGTATGTGAGTTGTATAGTGTGGAGTAGTAGGTGGATAATAGCGTAGAAATCAACTGTCTATACGTGCCTAAGGCGTTTAAGAAGGATTGATAAGTCACTACCATGTGCGTAAAGACCGGTTTGCACTTTCGCCAAGTTCGGCTTCTTGATCTGTTTATATGCGGAAACAGGTGAGATTGATCCGTCTTACTAAAAGCAGTTCTTCACTAAAGAGGCTTTTCAGTTGTCATTTGCGTTCTGCAGAGTAACACCAAATCTGTGATCAATTACGATAAGATTCTGGCTGGCATTTTAAATTTTTTGAAAACATATTTTTTTAAAAATATCTTCCCGATGCTTTTCTTTCCGATAAAAACAATTGTACAAATGAACTCATCGCATCAAAATATCTACCAAATGACATTTTCACGACAATGAGACAAAAATTTGACTTTTGTCCGCCTTTTTCTGTGTACTATGCGGTTGTACACTTCAAAGATCACCACAATGCGTGGAGAGGAGATTTGTCGTAGTGGAGAGAGAGAGAGAGAGAGAGAGAGGAAGAGAGTTCAATGCTTGTCAGGGTATATTTATTAAGGGACGGTCAGGGGCTCCTGCCTCGGTGGCATCAGATTGAGTGTATTTCTCCGCTTAAGCGTTTCTCGGAAATCATGGGACAGAGGATGAATTGTACGGGACGTTGAGATATTCAGATATTTTCAGATTTCCGTAGAATCAACGAGTTCAAATAAAAAACGAATATAATTAAGGCTAGAATATGTAAAAACTGACTGAAAATTGCCACCTCAGAGTCGGATATCATACTGCTACAGCAAATCCCGTTTATCGATTACTCCCTTTCGCGGTCGAGAAAAAAAAACATCGCAGGGACAGAAACAGTGAAGAGAGTAAGGGAAAGGAGAGTTGAGGATGGGTGACGGGTTGATGCAGGCATTCGCCCGCGACTAAGGGGAGACCCAAAAAAAGAAGCACACACTCCCGGCGTTAGTAGTAGGTGGTATACATTTGTTTATCGGAGTCTACGTCTACGAAATACCCTGCAAGCCGCCGCATGGGTGTGTGGCAGCGGGTGAGTGAGCCATCACCAGGCATGCATTCCCACATTCATATATTAGATATAGTCCACATGCAGAGAAACCACTATCATGCAAATATGTCAACGACGAAAGAAAGTACATGTCATGTGGAAACAAAATCAATTAATATTTAATAAAAATATGCAAGATATCATACACAAACACACTAGCTAGCCTAACTATTATCTCAGAGCGTGTGCGTTAATATTTATTTTGGTCTCTATAATTGTTCGTGGAAAAAATGACCTGTTCGACAGTCTATCTCTCTGGTTTTATATACGTGAACTGAACTACCGTGCTATATGCCGGGGCTCGTAATATATTTTTGACTTCTTCGCTAAAGTGATATTCCTGAAATCTGCATAATATATTTAACCTGTAATGAAAGAAGGGATGTTTTCCCGGCGTATTTCGTTGGTGAAGGTTATTCGGATTCTCCACCGGGTCACTCTCTGCATTTCTGCCGACGCTTCGATGGCCGAATCGTCCATCGTCCTCACACCCTGAGGGCGACTCGGCCATCGAAACGTCGGTAGAAATTCAGAGAGTGACCCGGTGGAGAACCCGAATAGCCTTCACCAACGCAAAACGCCGGGAAAACACCCGTTCTTTCTTCAGTCTCTTTCAACTTAGAAGATGTTTTGTGTGTGATTATAAAAAATTGCCAAGCTCCCGTCATGTCAATTATTAATCGCTATCTACTACCAAAATGTTTCTGGAATGAGGAATATTTCATTTTGGATGTTTCATATCAATATTTTTTACTTTTTACGGAGACTTGGTTTCTAGTTCAAATTCGTCATGTTAATAAAATCCTAGAATGGCGTGGTATTGAATTTAAAACATTAATGCACTGCAAAGAGGCCTCACGAAAAAATTTATACGCTCGCCTAAAGAGGAAGAATTGCTTCAATCATTGACAAGTTTGCAAGGAGGTGTTGGGTTCGGTGTAAATACAGACTTGTTTGTTTAGCGTTTTTCAAGGAATGTGAACAAATTAATGATGCACACGTGTATTTTATTAGATTAATATACGGCATTTACAGTTGAACTTCCATATATTTGTGAAATTGGTTTGGTTTCAACTGCTTTCGTAACAAAGCCCCGTTCAATTAAAGATTTAACCTCTAATTTTAAATTTTCTTTCGAGTCATTTTCACTTTCTTTTTAACATTTTTTGGAAAAGAGAAAAGTTTAACGGTAGCCAAACCGGGAGGTGAATCTCAAAAGATTGATTCAAGATCATTTCATTGGTTATCAATCGGTAGATTGGTTTATGGAATCCCTCCACCTGTCACCTGCCAACAAACCTTCGTAGTTACCACGCGAAAAGCTAGAGGCGAAAAACAAATCGCTCGAAGGTGAAGTTTGGAGTTCTAATCAACATTCATTCCCTCTGGGCAAAATCTCCATTATCGCCGGCTACACTCACGGCGGCCACCACTCGTAGTCGACTCCGAAATTCAAATGGTCTCGTTTGCCACGCATTTCGGACGATCGCGAGCGCACGGTCATTCTCTCGAATCCCTCCGCATTTTTCCTGCTCGACAGACACTCCGATCAACCTCGATTCAATTATCCACTCTCATCCCGCTTTGATACACGGGCGGGTGGCCTTCTTGCCATTCCATTGTTCACCTCCCGCAGTGAGTGGAAGCGTGGCATTCGTTGGTTTAACGCCCGCGGCGTCCAAACCATCGCCCGCCTCCAACACACCTCCTTGGTTGGCTCACTCGTACTCCGAAATAGAATTTTGACGGACCTAAATGCTGTTACATGAAGGGAGGCCGCAGGTTAACGATTCACGGAGAATATTTACTAAGTAATATTTTTTTAAAGGATATGGCGGGATAACGCGTGAGCGCATATAGACACGTACCGAAATCCATTTTAAGGTTTGAATCTACGAAAGGATCTCCGAAGAAAGTCAAATGTGTTTTTCATTCAATGACAAATGTAAGTCGAGAAATAATTAGCGACAGAATAGGGTAAATGGGGGTGAATCGGACCAGCGGATGAATAGGAACGATTTTCATTAACTGCGCCTAAATCCCAAACGGTGCTGCCGATACTCACAGCGTTACCTACAATGTTTCCATGTAACCTTAACCTGCTAAGATACTCGAAACGAGAAAATTTTGACAGCAATTCTTTACTTGATACACTGTTTTGTGTAGGTTTTCTACTTAAGACAGGTGGAAAAATGGAGATTTTTAAAACTTTGTATAAGTTTAACATATGATAAAAATGTAATTATTTCTCAGATTAGATTTTTTTCTTTACTGGAAGTGAAATTAATACAATAGCTACTACAATATGTTAATTTATCTTGCCTTGAGTCGCATTTATTGTTGCCAAACACACTACAAAAATAGAATATCCAGTCAGATGAAAAGGATCCTACATTTTCTCTGGTTCCCTGTCACATATATTTACGTATATACCTCGAATATTTGTTTGGTACTATGCTGAATAAGTTGACAGATAAACAGTTAGGTAAACCTTGTGTTTGTAAGACAATTGTTCATTTCATGATAAAACAATAATTTTCTAAAGTTATCTTATTCTAATTTTTAAAACTGTATTAGCGAAATAAAAAAGAATATTGGGTTTTATTATTGCCTAAATAAAATTAAATTTTCGGCACTATGGAACACGACACTGCAGATTAGAGTTAAATCACCGAATAACAATTGAAGTAGCCTTCGAAGCATGATATTAGAAGCATATAATGAAGACCAAGAACATATGAAGTGAAAAAACGAAGAAATGTACAAAAATACGGAAGAGAAGAAGTCGACATATAGTATTATAAGGAAAAGAGAACTACAGTCCACAAATCTTCGGAATGAAAGACTAATAAATGAACGAAGAATTTTTATGTGGGATAATTCACTATCATGAATCAATATGGTACCAATCCCCAATATGTGCTATATATGTAATATTCTTTAAGACCGATACAAAATATTGTATGACTTTAAAATTCAATCAAAAACATAATCACTTTTCATTACATAACAAAGTTAGTGGATATTATCTTAATAGCTACAGACTCTCTTGCTCATTACAGCGAAGGGGTTCTACGGACGAATATTTATCTAAGAAAGTAAGGTAAGTTTTTGTAAATAAATTTAGAATAATTTTTTGAGCATACATTTTTCTGTAGCTTTTTTACATGAAGAGAAGTTCTTAACATAAACAAATAAATATATAAATGGGTAGCATATAAAAGCTATAGCGTCAGGTGTGATATATACTTGATAATGGTGTAGTACACCGAAAGTGGTCTTGAATAAAGAAAAGTTTTGTTTTTTTGTGGAAATTGCAAACTGTCTTCATTTATTCGATTATGGATAACAAATAATTAACAGAAATGGCAAGAAATGCTCTTCTATTTTTATTTGAGGGTAATAAAAGCAACATGGGGGCAAAATTGCTGTTTTGGATCAATTAAAATAAAAAAATTAAAATATTAGCTATTTTTTACTGCTGAAAACTGATGGCACTGAAATATAAAAAAATAAACCCATTTAGTAAGTCAATGCAGATTTTTAATTCAACTTTGAAGATTTGAAATGATCGTGGGAAATGTAAATTTTGTGACAACAGTAGACAAATACAATTTATTGAAAATTAATTTCCTTTATTTTTTCAGAATAAATCATTGGAGAAAATCAACGTTACTATTTTGCTTATATATGGAAGTTATATTAAAATTGCGATATTTGAAAGAAAACTAATATGCCCTAGAATGAGAATGCTATTATAACATGGGTAGTATTGTATCTTATGCCTGTTTTTCAATAGTAACAAAAAAACTCTTTATATTAACCCTCTTTCCATAAACCGTTTATGAAGAAACTTTATGGCCACTTTGACATGCAAGAGAAGGGATATAGTGTTTCAATTTTTCCTTGATAGATAAAAAAGGAATAATTTGGTGAGGCAGTGCACATGCACACCTACAGACGGTGCTCGTATTTCTAAAGATAGTAAAACGCTGAGTTTTGCCAATTTGATTTTATTTTTTTCCAATTTCTTACCATGAAGTTGGAAGCCAATCCAGCTTGTGCTTCGTGACGGCACGATTCCAATTTACTAACTTTTATAACACTATCGGCAACCTCTAATTTTCCCCACGTCTAAAATGAAAAGAAAGTATTCGATGGAAGGACCTTGAGAGCATCTAATGTATTCATATTACAATTTATATTTAACTACTAACACAAAAACCTTCTTTACTAGACATCCTTTTTTAAATGAGAAAACTTTGTTTGAATCCTAATTGAAGAATCTCAATAAACTTATTACCCTATGCGTTCATAATAGTCGTTCATAGTAAGTTCATACGATAGTAGTCGACATTACGATACGCAAGTACCTTTCAATTCAGTTGCTACCAGATTATCTAACTGAAACGTATTAGCGAGTGACAAAACAAATTTAAAATTGCGTAGAGTAAGACAATTCTGATTGGTCGCGCGTGAAATTAATAAGAAAAATTTATGACATTGGACACTAATGTTCCGTACTGATGATTGACATATCAAATCAGAATCTAGGTCAAAATTATATGTGCATTAATGAAATTATATCTGTTTAAAACTATGGAAAATTCTTTTATATCTTATTTTTATAAAATCATTTTAGCACTGATGACGCCGAGTAATTGGTGAGGCGTGTGACAAGAAATATCTCAAGGAATGACACAGTTAAAGATCCCTGTCTGATACAGTGACTTGATTCAGCAGGCTGACGATAGGATGAACATTTCAACCAAAAAATATACAATTAATAGCGACATTAATTACAGCGAAAAGTGTCTCATACAAATCCATGCACACCATGTTATCCATGTTGACCCCTTTTCTTATGCTTGGAACTTTTGTTCATATTTTTGCATAATACAAAGAAGACTTTCTGTGAGGGAAAGTGACTTTTCTACTTGCAAATATGTGATTTCTGGATGCCTAAATTGGAACGCTGGCATATCGAATCACCGGCTCCACATCTCCTCTCAGCAGACTTTCCCCCGCCTTTTATTACGGCTGGCGTCCTAATTCCCCAACCGCCCATCACTTCAGCGGCTTGGGGGTTGCTGCGTCGACGCAGAGTCGAGAGATTCTCGATGCACGCGGTGCGCCTACCCCTGGGATGAGGTCAGGATTTATTAGGTTCGAACGCTCGTGGCGAAAGATCTGCTCCCCAAATATTCCCCGGCTACTTGTTGACCAACGTGGCGTAACTCGAATGATTGCTAGCTTCGGCAATGTATTATCTTCCGGGCTGATTTGGCAGTGTCTGCCTTCCGCGTGGGATGAAATTGAGATGGGAGTTAATGGTTTTTGCTCCAAGCTCAGAGAAAATTATCATAGTGATAGTCGGTCGCATTTTGTTTCCTAGAGGAAATTGTTACCGTCCTCGGTGGCGGCAGGGTAACGTCCTCGTCTGCCAATCCAGAGGTCCCGGGTTCAAATCTTTGCTAGGCGGTTTTTCATTCTCCGCATAGGGCATGGATGTGTGTGTTTCGTCCTTGTTATGTTACCATGCTATACTGCGCCACCTTAATTGGCTTCGTGCTGTGTGTGAGCAACTGAATAAAAAACAATTATTTGGTTCGGTACATTTTGAACGGTAATTTAACATGTTCACTTTGTGTCACTGCTTAAAATTAATAAATCCCTCATAAAGATCCTAAAATTCCGAAAATATATCATCCTTTCACGAAAAGTAAAGCGTCTCCGAATGGGACCTAATTGATGCAATAGTTGTACTCGTTGGAGAAAAGAGTTTCCATGTCAATAAATAGTTGACATCTCTACTGTCGATTCGTCAAAACCGGTCGTGATATAATAAAACTTCTCCTGTAATAATGACAGCGTTATTTCCTTATTTTTCATAATTGCCTTATTTTTTATTTTAATGTGAGCAAAGGAGATAAGTGCCTCAGAGGGAGTAAAATGCGACGAATTCTCCTTGTACTACAGCAGAATTAATTTTTTTCGTTGCGATAATAACCTTGTAAGGTCGTATCTTTGGTTCGAATAGGTTTTTGGTCATATATGTATGTATTCGATGCACCATCAAATTTCAGGACGAGTTCAATTTAAAAACGTTAGTGCTCGATAATACACAGCTTATTATGACATCATTCTATTAACCCGATATGTTTTGGTCACATGGCCAACTCGAACAGTTGTTAACACAAAATTCTTGGGCTCCAGTACAACCTAGGGCAAATATAATAAAGTACTTTTTTTAAGCTCGCACTTGTCTCAGGTCACCCATGGAGCACGTGAAAAACCAAAATTTTCGAAGTGAAAATATTATTAGAAACACGCTTGAGAAAAATAGATATCCATTCAATTGATTTAAAAAAAATGAATATTCTCCTTCCGGAAGGGCTCAGGGAAATACCAAACTGGCGCTAATGAGTTTTAAACAAAGGCGAGGACAGACGAGATACGGCAGTCGAGTCACGTCACATAATAGTTACCGGTCCGGTGAATTTCGTGCTGAGGAGTTAGCTGGCTTAATTCGTGTTCCGTGAGCAACAAGTAAAAGGATTTCGGTGCCCGGACCACCACTTCGTGATCCCGCATTGCAATGGGAGAAGCTGGGGTTCAGATTAAAAAGAAGGCCGGCCTGCGTCGCAGAAAAATGCCGCCATTTTAATGCTCCGGCCCGAGCGTGGATTTAAGTGTTTTATCACGCGCGCGCCGCCCTGCACCTCGAAAACGCCCCCGCGGCGCGAGCGCCCTCCCTTAAATTCTCACTTGGGCGACCCCATTTTATCTGACCCGTCGTCACATTGGAGTTGAGTGCATCCGCAACGTCAATTTGTTTCATTAAATCGGCGGTATATCAAGGACTTCTCCTTGGGGTGGGGGAGAAAGCCTTAAAACTTCAGCGCAGCGTTTCCAAAAGTTTTTTTATCTCCCCTAACGTCACCGGCTCCGGGCGTCAATTTATGAGTTTCAACTCGTCTCTTCTGGATGTGTGTCCTGCGAGCACCATGGGGCACACGTTTTTCGTCTGCCTTTTGTGTAGGGGAGGGGGGATAGAGGGGG
>WURS02019492.1:0-12016 GCA_011762765.2 Rhinocypha anisoptera | reverse complement strand
AGCACCCTGTAAAGAAAAACACACTACTATACTTGACGCGGCAGGATGGGTTTGGGGGTTGCCGCAATATGAAGTCTCTAGACGTTCACCATTGGCACCAGGTCTCACGGTTCACGAAGTTCGCCAAACGTCGTGTGGTTTGGAACAGACGTTCTTTCACCTGTAATGAAATACCCATAATTTCCATACTCGCCCCCTTCTACCTGTCGCACGGACTTCGCGAGAGGAGATGAAGAAACACACCTGTGTATACTTTGCTTCTCGTCAGACAACTCCAATTGGACTTACTGCGGTGTCCTGATTGCTTTCATTTTCACGTGTATCTTGTAATCCTACTCTTTTTCTCCTACGTTAATCGCCCCAAGTTGTCTTCACTCGACTCGAGTTCAGCTGCCCAGCTGCTACGCGAATAAACTCACAAATCATTTACACAATACGAATTGATCATTTATTATAAGGACATGCATGAAAAAACTGAAAAAACGTATGTTTTATAAAGAAAAAACGGTGCTCTTAGGTTGAATAATATCAAATTATAGGCATGTTCAGTCCGTAGACATCAATTTTATTATATTACAAGAACCCATGTGCGAAGTTAGTTTTCAGAAGAGAGATATCTTAATTTGAACGAAATTCCCAGCGCCCGTGTTCCATTGTTAAATAAACCTAGTCAAAGTCACATTTCTTTTCGGATATCATTCAGTCCGAGTCGTGCCCAACGGTCCACTGTCCTCCGTTGATCCTCCGGTGAAGATCGTTGCATCGGCCTACGCGGTTTCCCTCTGCTGTGGCCCTGCACTTCAATTCCGGTGGTCCCCCAATACGTTATTATTTCGCCCTTTTTTGATTAACGATAATCCTGCTCGCTTTCCTGGCTGCGATTCAAGCTACTAAATTCCGTTAATCCAAGCTAAAAACTCACGTTCGACTTATACCATCATTTTCCCCCCTGCCTCGCACACTCTCTCAATACAAAATTTCCTCTCTATACACAGTAATTGCGTGTCTGAAGTCACACCAACATATCATTGTCGCTCTTACTTCACCTTCCTACTTTATTTACGATATCTACCTTTAGTTTGGTCTAAATTATAACTGCTTGTGTTTAATTTTTTTTAATTTACCGTTTCGGTTGGGGTGTATGTTGCAATCAGTTCACGAATATGTCCAAGCCATCCAGCTTCCTGCATGTAGCAAAGTGGGGAACCACCAAAGGAATTAGGAATATTGACCGGGATATTTTTAAGTTTTTACTGTGATGAATTTTTAGGTAAAATTGAGAATTCAAAATCCAATGGCGTTTAGTATCATGGTTTGTCTTTCCGTTTATTGGTCCCCTGCTCTACCCAGTGCGTTTCCTTTTATCCCTAACGATGAATCGAATAATTTTCTCTCCTTTTTGAGTCTTTTTATTTTTTATATTTATTTGAGTACTTTTATTCTCCATTCATTTATTCTATGCAACTATGAAGCAATTTTGTCATTAACAATTCACCCCGATCGTTTAGTTTATATGCTCATGTTCATTTTTTACTCGTAGCAACACACATTATGTAATCATCTATTTTCTGCTTTTATATCGTCTCCTCGTTTTTGGATTATGAGAATAAACTGCAATGTTTTTTGTACCAGTTACGTCTCTTCTGGTAACAGTTTCCACGAGTGCTGAGATTTGGAATCGTTTTGTACATTTCCTGCATACGATCGATAAATGCAGTATGGTTCCCGTTGGAACAAGCACATATTATCATTGATTGCTCAGTAATGGATTCCCTTACTAAGAGCTTGGAGTGTTGATCGGAACCCAAAGGAATATTACTCTGACATAATATGGTTCCCCACGGACCGAAATTCGATGCGAATCAACCCTCCACTACGTATGGATGTCATTTCGTTTCTAATAATACAATCACTTCTGTGCAAACATATCGATGAAAAATTGTTTTTGTTGCTGTGATGTAAGTTAAATAGTTGGGCATAATAATTAACCTAATTCTCAAAAATAGTTTAAATATAACCTTACTGTAAGCTTTCTGTTAATCTCACACCAGTGTTGAGTTTCCTACCGGTAAAATTAGTTATCAAAACCAATTTCGCACGCGGTATTTTGCAAGAAAAAGAATGCCCGACACAATGCGACCGAAGTGTAGAATCCGTTAGTTTCTATACAACATTTTTATTTTTCTTCAAATTTCGGCCCTGTTTCACTACAGGTGTAAAATTTATTCGTGTTATTCGAACATTACCAGTGATTCAAACTTTTTCAAAAGTTGAAATTAAATATAAATCTGCAATCTTTTTCATCACGTTCCATTTCTTTCTCTTCCTTGTTTCAAATCAGTTTAGGAGCCGATATCATTCCGAATCTAACCGAGCCAGTTTTGGTCTGTTTGTTAAGCCTGTAATATCGCATCCGGTTAAACCACGGAGCAACTGGAAACAATCAAAATTATTTTTCTTTTTAAACTCAAGATTCGTTGCTTGGAATGATTTAATTTTGTTATAAATAAAACTGAACCATTCTGTCTGAAAAATGCAAAATTAGTTTTTCAAATAAGTGGTAGCGATCATTGATTGCACTACTGATTTTCAGCAGATCATGTCAAGTATTAGTGTGTAACTCAGTTTCAAGCGACGTAATAAGGTTAAGTTTTCTCACTTCAAAAAGTGATATTTATTGAATAGCTAAATTTTCTGTACTTGAAATTTATCCCACGTGCATATGTGTTCACTGCGAAGTCGCTTCCGAATTTAAAAAAAGATAATAAGGAATTAATAAGGAAGGGATGTTTGCTTAACTACCTTTAGTTCCTAAAATCATTCTGTTGAATAGGTTCAGATTTTGGCAAGACATTTTTCACAGTGTGATGCATTTCTTTATAATTAATGAGTACTGTACTCCAGGTACTATCTACACGAGATTTCTAGAATAAAAGCTTACATCTTTTCTCCATATGCCTTAATTTTTTTAATTCTACCACAAAAGAATAAGAATGTTGCCATACCTCTAAATGATTGACTTTCCGTCTACATATTTTTCCTTCTTCGAATTCCCCTCTGCCGATTCCGCTCTTTTGACATTCGTTGTATAATACTATTCCATTCTCAGTAATCTAACCCATAAGTTATTTAATATATAAAGATAGAGCTTACAAAGCAAAGCCTTTAGAACTGTCGTTTTCAATTATCAGTGTAGAGGAATTTTTTAGGCACACAGTCTGGGCAATGACATCTGCCGGGTAATGCCATTCAAAGAATCACAGTTAAGATTTTTCGCAGGGATGTCGCCTGCATTTCAACTGATGTCCGCCGTTCACTAGCAGGAAACTCTTTTATATTGGACTGGTCCCTGCCTCTTTAACATATTATGTAAACTTAATGGTTAAATTCAATGCCCAAATTTAAATTTTTCAATGGGATTTTCAACGGTAGTCAGTTATTAATAACAACTAATATTGAACATAATTGTGTCCTTTTAAATAAGGAGCATATGAGTCATTATTATAATTTAATATGCGAATTTCACTGAAATTTGGTGAAAACCAGCGAATATATGACTTTACGGCACGATTAAAGCTTCTTTCGTCATCACGACCAATATTTTGAATTGTTAAATAAATTATTGGAAATACATTATAGCAAAACAATTTTTACCTTAGTTTTTCTTCACATTATTCCATTTAAAGAGTAAAAAGTGAGCTATTTTCATAGATAAAAGTTAAGAAGTAACTCTTCAGAGATATAAGTCACAGTTTCCTTTTAAAAAGTATTTTATCTTCCATCTAGCTCCTTTATATCTTCTAATTCACCAATTTTGTATCTCTTAGTAACTCTTTTACATGCTTTCTATCTACTTCAACGTTATATCAGCAAATCCATCCTCCCCTTTTGGTGCACCTTGTTTCCTTCCTTTTCATCCACTCATGTAATTCATCTTTGAACGTCTTTTATGTAATACATTTACGAATAACAATAAATATTCAACATAAAAAGTTTTCCAGGCTTTAGATTAAAATTATGAAAAACATTTAATGTTTGATCGTTTTTTAAGAAATAATTGAAAATAACATATTGCTGCCTAAAATTGCATGAACATATAAATGACGAATAAAACAATTCTTGTGTCTCACAGAAGTGGCGTAGAGTTTGGTGTCAGTTTGTTAATTAAATACGCAGAGAAATTCCAGTCTTTCTTATAATAGTCGAGCAAGTGGTATTTTAATTCTAAAGCCATTTTGGTTATAGAACGATAAAACTCAATCTTTAGGATTGGGATCAAATAGGAAGACATAGTTAATCATTAGATTATACTTGTTTAACAAGTTAACAAAGCGGTAAAACCTTCCATTTAGAAATGTAAAAAGTTGGTCAGGGGCTAAATACACATTGAAATCGAGTAAATGTTTACTGTTTTGAGGATTACTATGGCTATTTGACTAGTTTTTGAGCAGCCGCCTTCACTATGAATGACCATTATGAACTAAACCTTAATTCATTTCCATTACGATATCAGGTTTTTGGATAAATTCACACGTAATGTGGTAAATGTGTTATATAACTTCAGGCTTCCATAAATAATCATCAAGGTAGATCTAATCTCACGATATGGAAAACATGTCAGCGATTGGTATTATTAAAATTCTCAATCATCACAGTTATACAGACCGATGTGGACCTTGACTTCCGTTATTTTATACCTCTATTCAGTTTTATTCCTTGTTATTTCTTGTTCCTTATTATTTCTTCAATATACTGTAGCCATATTTTTCAGGGTCTACCTCTCCTCCTCCTCCCTTTCAGCTTACTTTTGAGTACATGTTTTTCCATTCAGTCCTATTTCATCTTTTCTGCGTGACCCTGCCATAGTAACTTTGAGAACCTAACTATATCCTTCCCTTTTAGTATTTAATTTATCCCAATTCATTCTAATGTTCCATAACTCTTCTACTCCAGTTTTTAGATATTACTAATTAATTAAACATGTTTATAGGCTATTGAAAAAGAATATGCGTCCTTCAAAACTCCTTGTTATATGCTTGGTTGACGGGAGGGAAAATTATAACGGTCGAAATTAATGATTTCCTGTGTGACTAAATTGAGCTGATAATGAGCGATAAATTTACACACTTAAGAGTTGATTAAATACAGGAAGGCGTTAGTCGAAAGATTAATTGAATAGCAGTGAAAAGTGTAACTATTGAGCTTGACGTACTGAAGCCGAGGATCTATCGGGAAGCATCGTTATGGAACTTGGTAAAAATTGGTTAGTGATTACATGAATTTGTTTCAAGTTTATGAATAATCTAAGGTGTATTTTAATCCATTTTGGATCATGACGTGATGTAGTTTTTTAGCAAGTGAACACCCCGCCTCTCTGGCTGGCTACCCTCCTACGACCAGAGATCATTGGATTCATCATCCTTCCTAAATGAAGCTCCGAAATGTGAAATCGGAGTCATTGCACATTTCACACTCATTGAGATTTAAGAGAGAAATGCTGCGCCATAATTACTTGATGCTTCAAGTCGTGTCAAGCCAATGATTGAACCTCTCCATTTACTCTTCCATTCCACATTCGTGTCGACTAAAAAACAAGGAAATAAAGAAGTGAAATCAGGCTACGTAGCGAAACCTTGAAGGGACGTAGTACTTGTGAGGCGACGCTGCGGCGGAATGGGATCTTATCGGAACCGTCCGAAGCCCTTATCGAGACAGGATTCCTCAATTCCAAGATCTGACTGTGGAACCTTTATGTTTAAAGTTCTACCTCTGCAGAGTGTATTTTACTTGTAGTACGGTTAAAGATAGAAAAATGGCATTAAAAATGTATTTCAAAGCCCACATCCTATGTCGCGACATTTATCTTTTTCTCTGGAATCCTTCCAACACATTTTAGTTGCAATTTGTAGAATGAATTCCTAATGGTTTAGGTATGTCAAAGCAATAATCGAAACAAAATAATCCCACAATGGTCCCATGAATTTAATGATTTAATTTATTTGATGATTTTCGTAATTGGTTTAACACATAATAGCATACATTTGATATATTTTAGAGTAAAATTCTAATAAAGGAAATTTCTTGTTAGTTTAAAATTCAACAAACTGGCATTGTTTTATGATTTTGTGACTGTTTCATTCTTTTAATATTGAACTGTAAATATTCCAATTCTCAATAATGTCTCTGGAAATAATTTCGCTCTTCAAACTGTATTTTAACACAATATTTCTGTGGTACAGTCCTGATCGCTTATGTAAAGTATTCTTTATGAACTAGAAGGATAACATTAAAACGGTTCCACTTCTATTATTATAATTTCTTTTATATTTTTTTTACTTTTCCTCCGTATTCTACAGAAACTCTCACATAAATTCTTCGTAGATACTTTGATTTTAAATTAAATGTATTGCAGCGTTTTTGTCATTTCACTCATATCGTGACTAATCTCCTAGATCAGTTTCCCAAACTTTTTTGAGACACTGTCCCCCTTAAACCCGTAAACCTATGCACAAACGCCTCCCGTTAGTAACTTTCTTGTTTCTTTTGGCCAACCCTAGACCAAAGCACCGCCCCCAAGGGGGCGGTAGCGCCCACTTTGGGAACCACTGTCATAGATCATTAAAAAAACTTGGTTAAGGATGTAATTGTAGGGATAAAGAAGAAATTAAAAATTGTAAAATTGAAAAAGTAAAATTTAAAGAGTGCAAATAGATCTTAATGAAATTACATGGTATATATATTGTAATTTAGTTTCATCTCACTATCAGTATTTAGTATCTTTGCTTTAAGCACATAATCTTCTAACACAATCTTTCTTGTTGTTGCACTGAGATGAATAATGAAAATCAGATGTTGTTAAATGTGAGAATATGATTGTCATAAATACCTATAGGGTTTCATAATCTTATAAATCAACATTAACAGAAGACAGTACCTAAAAATAGGCAATCGTCCCTGTAATGTGAGAATAAACAAGCAATGAATCAACTTGCATCGACAGGTGAGAGACTGTGGAATAGGCTAACTCCCGCGAAGCTACCATTCGTTAAAACAGGCAAGTCCGGCGGTGGAAAAAGGACCTGAATAAAAACTACCTGCAGGCTCAACATCGCCCGTTCTCCGAGGGAGTTCACTCGAAGGAAGGGGGCTCTTTTCTCGGAAGCTTGGGTCTTCTGGCGTCGAATCCTCGGAAGAGCATAAACCAACTCAACACACTCTCCGGGCTCCCTCGTGCAAAGCAATGTGACCCTCCATCCGTCCCTCCATCCTTCTTGCCACTTTCCTCTGCTTCCATCCCCCTGGGATCACGATCCATCGATTTAAAAACGATTACAACGGATCTGAAATTCAAGTGTGTCTCTTCGCTCTTGCTCCGTTTTCTCTCGCTTCTTCCCCTTCTTACGTCATCGTTCTCTCGCTCACTTTTCTCATCTCCTCTTCCTATTATTAAAGTGGCATGACGCTTGGCTCCCCGGAGTCCCCTTAATCTGCATGGCACAGCCATGCACTATGCGTATAGGCACAGTATGCGTAAGAGTTAAATCCGTAGAGACAAGTTTAAGAAAAATGCTACACCATTAGCTGAGGTCGTGTTACTTGACGCTTTGTGTATTTTCATTGTTTTTTCCTAAGCATTAATATTTGACTTCCATTCTGTCTCATTTTATTTTGGCAGTTTTAATTATTAGATTATTTATTAAAAATATAATTAAATATTGGCACCATTGTACATTACGTGTAATGTCCTGAAATACATATACTCCCTTTCTTCCTAACCTGCTGCCTTCATTATGCGAATTAGTTGAAGACTTGGAATTTTTAACTGACTATATTTATTTTAATTAAATGAGACACAAACTTTGAAATTCCACATAAAAATATATTTTCTATGCGACCCAGGTTTCGTCGCAATGCAACATCATCAGGTGGGTTCGACGAAACCTGGGTCGTATAGAAAATATATTTTTATGTGGAATTTCAAAGTTTGTGTCTCATTTAATCATGAAACAGTTCCACGAAGTCACGCCAGAAACTATTTCGTATATGAAATGTGACATAATGGGTTTCTGGAGTAGTTATAAGAAAAATAAGGAAAACCACTGAAATCCCTGTGAAAATATTACAGAACAAATATATAGGTTGGCCAAAATATTACATAGAAAAGCTATCATATCTCCATGCCTCACAAGAACCATTATATAGAAGATTGGACGGAACTTCAAATAATAGGATTGATAGCGATGAGGTTTGAATCATGCAAACACTCCAATTAGTGCCATGAAAATAATTGTTAACTAATTATGGAATCTTCATTAATGAGGATCAAAATTCAGCATTGTCCATATATTTTTTCAATCAGATATGTTGTATTATTCCATCATCAAAAAATCAGTATTGTGTAACCTAAATATATATCATGAGCAGAGAAAGAAAAAATATAGGAGTGGAGATAATCAAATTTTTCCTAAAATTATCACAATCTGATCTCACAAAGATTTCATGAAAATTTATCTGTATTAGATGTATGGGTGATGTTATGAGTCTAAATTTTATTAAAGTTTGATTAATAACTCAAACTAGGAATGAATATGAGAACATTTTTTTAATGATTTCAAGAAAAGAAATCTAAGAATTGCACTCACCACCAATGACCAATAAGACAGAGACTGTGAAGTCCATATACAATTTGCAGGATCTGCCGGTCTGGGATAACGAATCCCCATAAGGCCACAAGCATTACTCCCACCGCAAATGCTGCTTGGAATGATATCCCACATATTGTTCTTTTGGATGGTCCAACAAGTTCCATGGCTATAAAACAAATTAATATTCACATAAACATGATAAATATTTGAAATTACAGATACAGAGAATTTTTAGCTTTCTATGGTATGTATGCAAAAATATTCCAGTTCCACAGCCCATTATTGACATTTATTTCCTTTTTGGATTGCGATTGGATAATTTAAGTATGTGTGCAGGGAACCACGATAAATTCCCCAAGCAATTTCAATTCAGTGGGATGGAAAACCCAAAACATTAAGCATTAAGTAACAAGGAGCCAGTTCATGCGTTTCTCTACATGGAAAAGCCTGTCTTCTGGCTATTCCCTGAATATATGAACCATAATTTCTTTTGATCCCATGATACAGTTTTCCTGTCTAGGGAGATGGACCACAACATATCAAGCTGCCTGAAAATAGCAGCTGTAATATTCATTGCTGTGTCTATTACTCCAGTGCTGTAATGTATTCCTCTCATTTCATTACAATTACAAAGTAAGCATGCCCAAAAACTGCCATAACAGTTCAACTGAATCACTCTGTGTATAAAATCATAAGTACCAGTACAATCACAGTATGTCATCTTTCATGTGATAACGTTTGCCTCATAAGTAGTAAAAGCTCGCAGAGAAACTCCTTAGTACCACATAAAATTTGTGCCATGTATCTTAATAAATTATGCAATCTAATGCCACAAAACTGCAGGGTAACTACCTAATTGCAGACCAACATAAACCCTTCCACAAGGATAAAATTTCTCTAAAAGCTGAATTTGATAAATATATTATTTATTATCATTCATCTATTTAATATTACTTAAAATAATCTTTTATGTGCTAGTGAATACTACATGGCACAAGTTAATTTATTCAAAAGGTTAATAATATACCATAGATCTACATAATTTAATGTGTCATATTCATGCATAAAGGTATTTTGTTTCATTTTTATCAAGGTTTTTTTTAATTTACAAACAGGTGGAAAAAATCATACCTCAGACATATATTCCCTTTTTTATTTTCTTTTAGTCCACAATAGGGACACAATTTGGATGCATGCCATTGTCATTGAGTCAAATGAAAACAAAGTTGAAGCTGTTCCTTTTGCTGACTATACGTATGAACATATTAATTATTTTCACAACTATGGAGATACATTATATACTCACTTATGACAAATCCTGTGATGTATGAACCAGCTGAACCAAATATTCCAAATAGGTATCGGATGAAAAGGAAGGAGTAATATTCAGGGATAAAGGCAACTCCTACACCCAATATAAGTTGCAACACAGCCGAGATATAAAATATCATTTTTCTGCCATATCTGTCTTGAAAATAAAAGAATCAAAATAAGTATGAAAATAATGCATCGTGAATAAATTGATAACTTTCCAACAAAAACTAATTCCACAATATCTCCTTTTATAATTAAATAATGAACTTTGTTTCACTCTGATAAAATATTCTTTGGTACTTCACTCCCCCCAGTTAAGCTATGTGAAGAGGGTATTCTGCAGGAAAAAATAATGCATGCAAGCATTTTCATTTTAATAATATCCCATGGACTACTTAGAACTAACATCCACATATTAAAAATGTATCTAGTAATGAAAATTGTGGAGAAAGGAAATTAAAGAGTAAAAACATAAAGGATGCAAATGTGAATATTCTTGTAGAATAAACTCAATGGCAGTTGAGTGCTTATAGAAGAGGAAGTCATAGGGAAAGAGGAGGTTATATCAAGGAATAGATTATACCAAGGGCCAAGAGTCTGTAAGATGGCTTTGAGGTACAGCTATGGCAAGATTTAAACTTAACAGAGCAATGAATGAGTTCAATAAATACCAGACACCAGAAGCAGATTAAAATATGCAGAGAAACTATGAAGGCCTGGGAGGTAAATCTAAAGATGCCCTAATTAGAATTACTTGGAAAATGCCCCGCAAAGATTGTTGAGGAATTGGTAGATTGCCAGGGTAGTATAATAATTACTTATACAATCCACTAAATGGTCAAAATGTATAAAAAGCACAATCCAAATTTCAATGCTATGGCATCATCATCATCAGGTGCATCATTGACCTTCAATGACTATCAATAGGCTGTCAATGATGATGATACCATAGTATTGAAATCTGGATTGTACTTTTTATATATTTTGACCATTCAGTGGATTGTATAAGTAATTGTTACGCTATTAATTTTCATATTAAATAGAATTCCACAAAGTGAAACCTGAACTTATTTTGCAGTTTGCCAGGGGACTTGGTGAGGAGTGAAATGATTATGACTCTGAAGAAAATTAGGATGGAAGGAATACTGAGTGCCAAGTTACAGGCCTCAAAAAGGCAAAAATGGACAATTGACCAAAGAATTTCAAGATGTCTTTAAGAAAAGCTGTAGGGGAGCCGGTTTATATTTTAATAGAATGAGGAAGATCATAATCAGCTTAAAGATATTAGCAGAAAAATTATACATATAAACAAGCCATTATATAAAACATTTGTGGACTTTGTAAAGGCTTTTTTAATTACATAGGATGGAACAAGATATGTATTCAAGATACTGGAAAAACTTGACATTAATTATAGTGACAGAAAAGTAATATATCAACTCTACCAAAATCAAGTCACAATGAAAATGAAAAATGCAGAAAAATAGAAGCTAAAATAAATAAAGGAATTAGACAAGAGGGGAGGCTCGCCATAACTATGCTACCTATATTTGGAAGAGAAAATGAAATAAATACATTAATAAGAGGAATCAAAAAGAACAGAAAAGAAATTAACATGCCACATTTTGTAGATGCCATCACACTTATAGCAGAGAAACATGAATATCTGCAAACTCTCCATAACACAATAAAGTCTACTTAAGAGTACAACATGGAAATAAATAGGAAAAAGACTAAACTACTGGTAAACAGATGAAAGAAGTTGAGTGCAGATGTAGCCCTACAAGGAGAGAAACTAGAGCAATCCTTCATATATGTACCTGGAAAGCAGCATGACATGGGATGGTAGAAGTTTTTATGGACATCAACTGTAGATTAGCTCAAGCCAAGGAGGCATTCATGGATAAAAGACAACTGCTATGCTCAAGGAAGATATCACTACAAACAAAGAAGCAAAGTGTGAAAGCATTTGTATGTAGGATGGCACTTGATGGATCATAGGCATGGGTCATTGGAAAAGCAGACCAGATAAGATGAGAAACCTGTTGTTCGAGGAG
>WURS02019491.1:0-27751 GCA_011762765.2 Rhinocypha anisoptera | reverse complement strand
TTTTTTTTTTTTTTTTAAAAGTGTTCCCCCCCCCCCCCCCCCTGTCTAGGGTTTGCCCTCGACGGGATGAGAGGCGCGCGACCCGTTATCCGGCCACTCCCCCCCCATCAGGAAAAAGACCCCCCCCCCCCCCCGGGGGTGTTTTCGAGGATTTCCCCCACGCCGCCGCTTCGTCGAACGCTGGAAAGCGGATCTTTGGTGCATGCTCAGATGTAGGCGGGGACTCAAATCTTCGCGGAGACATGCGATAACGTGAACTGTTTCCCTCACAATTGTTTATCCCGACGCATTCGTCGGGTGAGCATGTCTTAATTGGCGAAGGAATGAGAGAGGGAAATCTCTTCACAACACCGGGTCTTATTTGGAGGGAAGCTTTTAATATAAAGTTTTTTTAATGATAAGCAGAAGGAAATTTTCCAGTCTCCTTATTATAATTAAAATGTTGTAATCACCATCATCATCATTAAAAGCATCTCCTTATCTTTAAAATGCTCTAATTCCACCATATCTCGCCTGAAACTACACAATTCGAGTATTATATGCGTGAGCAATAGGGTTAGACACTAGTCGATTGAAGAGGCCTTTACCTTGTGGAAAACTTTCATGTTGGTAAGAAAATTTTGCTTCCTCTATGTTGATACAAATTTATTAAAGATATATTTCACTACACAGTAGTATTTTCAAGTGACTTATTAATTTCATTACGTATTAATGTAATTGAGTAGTAAACAGATTGCTATAATTGAAGAAAAATTGTCATCGCGAAGCGTGCATTCCTTTGTTGAAAAAAATGAGGATCGGAATTATGAATAAAAAGGCTTTCGATTTATTACACTCAGGATCCCGTGGTCACCAATAGTCTCCCATTAATATTAAATGATCTGATTTAATTGGTGGTTGGAATTTATCTGATCTCAACTGAATCATTGCCAATGATTACGAAATAATAAGGTGCGTACTATTCAAGCTTGATTCATGGCACGTTTTACCAGTATATGTCGTCTTTCTATTCCTAACGCTAAAAAAGTATTCCTTTGTGCAGAATTTTAATTGGAATTTTTAATTTAATTTTAATTCAAACTATGCACCAATAGTAGCAGTAATGGGATTTTATCAAAATGCACAATCTATGTTAACCCCTATTTTCTACGTGCATTGTTAGTGATCTTCGAGATACCGAAATGGAAAAACGCGGTACAATGTGGTATAGACATATTCAGTGGAACTACTATACACTAAGCTTATTAGAAAAATTCAATTTTGTCGACACGAAATCAGAGGTCCAACTACGTACGCACGGGAAATGACGAAGCTTTTTAGGAAAGCTTTCTTGTGATATGAACTGCAATTATTGGTCGTGGTAGCATGTAGCATGGGGTACGAATATATTTTTTTAGGACATTTTTCATTTTTTGCTAATCTTTTCCGTATTTACCTTTTAGTATCATGATCTTAATAATATGCTTTGTATGAAAAATATGTGGTGGTAAATTATTAATATAATCATTGAAATGAGTTTATCTCCAATACAATGTGCAATGATTACTGATGTATTTCTGTAAGTAATCAGGAACGACTATATTTCTCATGGTGATACTCAGAAACAAACGTAAGGCCATTCATTCATGGCCATGAAACTCGTATGCCCATTATAATTTGTTTCATTAGTGTTTTATCACGTACATATAATCAGTTAAATAAAGGTTCAATTCAATTACATTTCTATTAATTTACATGATTTATCGGTTCTATATCATTTTCGAATATTACATAGTAGAGTCGAGTCACTTTTTACAGTAAATAATATAGCACGAACCTGGGTTTTTCCATATCCTTACCACTTAGTATCCTTCACCACAAAACATGGGATTCTATATCTATTTATTTGTTTCAAGTATTCACCCGTAAAAAATTATGGCACTTAAAAATCTTCTTGGGCAAAATGCAAGATCAATAAAATTCTGATTGACCAAGTGAGTCCATTTCATTACTAATTCAATAATGTACTATATATCCTCAAAAAAGAATGCGAATTTAAGATGTGATATGTTTCTGTGTTCTCTGGTCTGAAAAGAGGAATCAACTACATTAGTTATTATTCCCCACCCACGGTTCAGCGAAATATGCAGACAGAAATAGTAAAAATCCCTCCATGTAAAAAAACCCTTGAGAACTGGATGCATTGCACGGAAAACGCGCTTTAGGAAGAATACTTCTATTTGCTCTCTGTCAGATAACAGAGCCAAACGGCAAGCTCCTGCGCTTTTCGAAGACGTCTCCTATTTAGGGGGACAACCTTTCTGGGCAGGAAGGGTTCATACTCTCCAAGAAACCCTCCTTTCCCCCCCCCCAAATACACTTTCCTTCCTTTCGTCGTAACAAACGCAGAACCGAAGCGCTGTGTTAAAATTGTCAGGGAGTCGATTAACAGTGAATTTTGGCAGAGGTAATCTCAAACAATCCGTGTGATTTATTTAGAAACTGAACACTTGTCAGCGGTGTCTCAACGCTATCCTCTTGTGATGTCGGAGAAGAGGGAGAGGAATAGAATGAGCTTGGAACACTGTTACGCCGTGGGACGAACGGCGAAATGAGAGATTAAGATAGGGGGTAGAGAGAGGGGGGGGGGGAAATGGAGACGCGAAATAACCTTGGGCCCTGGGGCAAGATTCGCGCGCGGAGTGAGAGAGAGAGAGAGCCAAAGTAGAACACCTGACTCTGGGATTTCTCGTTGTGTGATAGACGTGATTACATCTCCGTGTCCCCGATATGCTCTCTCAGCTAGTTGGGGCAGGAAGGTCGAGTTTCGTTTAAAAGTTGGGACTGTTCCCCCATCCGCCATGGCCATTCACCTTACAGACGGTTTATATATATGTTTTCCACGCAAAACGGAATCGAAAGTACAAGTAAACTGACTCCGCTGGTAGGACGCTCCCTAACCGCTGATCTTCCACTTGGATCGCGATGAAAATAACTAGTGTCACCTGAGAGAAATTGATAAAAATCGGATAAATTTTAATTCACCTTAGTTTCCGCATGTGGAAACAGGCAATCGAGCCCGATCGGGAGATAAGAGAGGTCTGACCGTAAAATTAGATTGACTTCAAAGGACAAGAACCAGCTGATTCTATTGGAACACTCTGTGGTGGCTGGCGGACAAGCTGGGCGATGACTCTAAAAAAAAAAAAAAACCCCTAAGTGTAATTGAATTTCCTCCTGAAGGCGAGCGTATTGAAAATGATTCGCAATGCACCAAAAGATCCAAGACCGAAAACGAGCAAGATTAATTAATTTTTCCCGTGAACTCCCCCCCCCCCAGGAGTATTTTCCCTCGTCGATCCCAAAATCGCTCCGCGAGTTGGTTTATCCCCTCCCCGTTTATTTGATCACCGGTCGCACCCCTTCAGTGCATCGACGAAGAGATGGCGATGGGCAGCCGGGAACGGGTCAGTGGCACCTTTGGTCGATTTCGAAAATCGGATTCCGCAAGTGATAACCCTGTCACGAATAGCATACTTGGCAGAACGAATGATTTGTTCGGATGCTTAGTTTAGCAGCATATATATTTTTTAAAGAATTTCTTACTTCAGGGAATGAATGAAAAATTATCACGCAGGAAACATGCATTTAAAATGAATATATTTGTCGCACACAATTTATCATTTTGAAATAGAAGAAGATGAATTTCATGCCTACATTTTCTTTTTGAAATTTAAAGTCATCACTCCTCTTGTATACATATTCTTATATCTTAGTACAATCCAAATTTTCATATATACCTCATAAACATTGTATTAGGGATGTTATATTCATGAGCGTAAACTTTTGGAACCTTTGGCTGTAATAATTAGCATTTCATAAGAGTATCTCAATGCTCGTAATAAAATAGAGCGTATTAATGTTACGTATTCGAGCTATCGAGAGATTGATTTCTTCATAATTTATTGAATCGGTGTCATAAACTAATATAAGTTAATACTCTTATCATTATTCCTCTTCTTCCTCTCTTTGTAGCACTCTGTAAAGCGTCCGTGTCAGTGGAAAGGTTCCATTAGGCCCAATTCCTCTAAAGTCATCGCTGTCAATGGACATGATCATCGCTCCTCCTAGTCTCTTCCTAACGATAAAATGCGCCTGATGAATATGTAGGAAAAGAAAGAGGTAATGAATCAAAATACCATACAATCACAATCTATGATACACACTGCGACATAAAAAAACTTAGATTATAGAAAAAAAAGAGATTAAAAGTAAATGTTTTTAGCAAGGTTAACAATTAAAATGTTCTTTGAAAGTCTACTATGCTACGTTAATTATGTCGAAGGAAGTTTAGGTTTAAAAATATTTTTTTTAGGTTTTCTTATGACTCCCTTGCCATTTTTGAATGAATAATCTCCAATATTATCGTTTTTTTCTTCCGATATTTAAGTTCCCAGAATTTATTTTTAATATACTTAGAGTATAACTACCATATTTCTCTCCCTTACTGTTTTCGTTGTCAAGAGTTCTTTTATGTTTTTCTTTCTGGCGACATTCCTTGAAAGACTAATGTTTTCATTTGATCCACTTTTGTGGTACTTCAAATCCTGCTGACCTCCACGTTACTAACATGTCGATAATTAGAGAAACTACGGGTTCAATGAATAGCTGTCTCGTAAAAGATTATAGTTCTTAGGTACAAATCGTTAACTCAGGGAAGAGGCTAACACATTGGCCTCAGAATGATTTGTTGTGGATTTAGGCAATAATCTGGGTTTGAACTTGAAAGAGAAAGTATTACACACGGGAAAGTATAAAAATTAATAATCATGACGATTTCTATTTAGTGTTGGCCGTTTCACGTAAGAACAATCTATAACTTCAAAGCATTCACCGGATCCCAAAAATTAGGAGATATATATTCACGGTTATTGCAGATGGGGTAGCTCAAATAATTTCGATATTTTTTGTTTCAAATGACATTTTTCATTAGAGATGGGCGATTTCAAGGAATGAATCGATTCGACGAAATCAATTTGAAACGTATTGTGTGAATCAATTCGTTCCGAAAATAGGATCCTCTGAATCGATTCGGATCGAATTATGTGAATCGATTCTAATCATATGGAGATCAAATGATAAAAAAGGATTTAATCGATTTGGAATTGGAGTTTGGAATGAAGTAATTTGCTGTGAAATGTCACCTGATTAAATATTGCTTTATTTTTCCGCGGTTGAAGAGACGTGATAAATTATATAAATAGCTATATGCAAACACTAACATTATCCTGAACGACTATAAAACGTTTCCCTGGAGTGTCGATCAACGCATGCAAATATCTCGTATAAGCCATCGAAAAGGGTGTTTGAATGCACTCTTTAGGCAACGGTCATAAAATGAATACAATATTTCTGCGAGTAACTTTACTTCTTTTCTTCCATGTCTTTGTATTGGCAGTAACACGATAATGCATTTTATAGCTGCTTCTTCATGAAACAGCTGCTTTACGCAGCTCATGTGGTGCTAAAATAACATTGTAAGATGGTCCTAGACACTTGCCGGCCAAAACATGAACAGGAGCGAATCGAATCACCATATCCATCTCGCGGCCAAAATTTGAACGTGAATCGCATCGAATCGAATTAATATTAGTTTAAGGCCGAATCGTATTCGTGACTGAATCGGAAACGTATCTGAATCGGAAACGTAACTGAATCAAATGGGAAGTGAAACAGACTCGAAACAGAAACGGATCATACCAATCGATGCAAAATAAAACTGGGTCGTATTAAAATAATCGATTTCCTAGTGAATCGAATCGGAATCGCCCATCTCTAGTTTTTGTATCCATTAGAAAAGTCTTAATAAAATCATATACGTTTAACCATATGAATGTATATTTTCTTACTTCTCTCCTTGCATGCTTATTGGCGAACGGACATGTGAACCTTTGGGGAATAAATGGTAAACGATGTTGATTTATTTTCCGTGAAAAGTATATTCGAGCATACACAAAATTTTCGAATGAACCCACCTTTCGTTCCACCGATGCGGGGTCATCGTAGGAAATGTATAATAATCTTCTGACGGCGTAAAGCGATTGGGAGACATCGTCCAAATACACGGACCACTCCTCTGGAAAGTCGCGCTGCATCTTCACTACCTGAAGGAATAGTTTCTTCAGTCTCTTCATCATGTTATACATCAATGCATATTATTCCCAAGCGACCGGGTTACCCTGGGGGTATTGTACTGCACCGGCTAATTTTTTTTGTCGCAGGTTTGAGTCCCGCCTAGGGTATGCGTGTTGGGTTTGTCCAAGAGGGTTCTTTCTATATGATGTGATGACGTGCTAAATGACCATAGCCGCCTACTCACAAAAAAAAAATTACAATCAGTATTTCGAAGCATGCGCACTGTTGGAATTTAAACGTTTTATTGCTTCCATGATTTGTCAATTGAGAGGCAATTTAAAACACACCGGATTTATCCATCGCGGATAGTTCCACACCAAAAGATATTCCAAAATAGTTTGAGGAATCAATTAATTTACTTTCTTATTGCTCATTTATTTTATTCTTTTTAATTTTCCAGGCTACATGGAAATCTTAAAATTCAGGTACAAATAGAGAAAAAAAACAAATGAATCGATTGTGACTGAAATATATATATACACACGTAAAAAAATGCATAGCCTTAAGAAAATCGTGAAGGACCGCGCCTTTCTGTGCCAAGGTGTCACGGTCGTCATGGCGTGGTCACTCTAATTATCCCTGTACAGGTAAGACGATTAGATCTCCCCGTTTTGAAAAAAAAGATCCAGCATCACATCATAACAGTTACAAATGGTCTCACCGATGGAGTAATTGCTGCAGTTCTGAATAAAATCAAACCAAATGGACACTTTGACAATTTCATCTCGTCTCTCACATTTGCTGTACGATTACTGATTCACTGCATGAAAAAAATTATTCCGAAGCTACAGATGGATGGTGCAACTATTGAGCATGGTTTTAACTCCCTGACATAATTTATTATCGGAAGATATTACCGTTTAATACATTCAATTGTGAAACGATTTTGGTCTTTCGAAAATCTTATGAGAATTTTTATTGTGGAGCAGCTGTCTCGTATTGTTTCTATGTTCCAAAAGATTCCAAAAATCTGTATCCAACATCGAATCATGTACTCTCTGTGTCATGACATATTGCTGGATGTATTTCAATGAGCCATTTTACGAGTCGCTTAAGGCATGAAAATGGTTAATAATTTTCTAGTGCAAAAAACCTTTAGTATCCAAATCAAATGGTCCGTATAATTCCGTTTTAAAAAGACTTCACCGTCCCAATGAAGTGATCTCAAGAGTATTAATCAATGTGTTAGATTTTCTACGAGACAAACGAACGTTGGCCGATTCTCAGAAAAAGTGATGAGTTGAAAGTTAATTCCGGTCTCCATCTTTTACTGAGACTGAGGCGATTTCTTGTCCCTGTTCAGAAAATTCTGAGGTGTAATTGAGTTCAGATCCGAATCTGAGTCCTGTGTCTGTTTGCATAAATATCTATCCTTTATTTGACATTATTTTGGAACATTAATGATGCAGGCAAAGTAAATGTTATGGTTTCTGGAGTAACTTTGCGGAATTGCTTCGTTGCAACAAATAGAAGCAAGACACTTCGTGATTCCACATAAAATTTATTAAAACACGACCCGGGTTTTGTCGCAAGGCGTAAGTAAAGGTTTTTCCAAATCCAAATAATGAATAGATTGAGGTGATCATAGCGAAGCCTTGCGAATTTATAATGAATTCAGAAAACGCGTACGCTTCAAAAGGGAACCATTATGTATGGTGTTGCATTCCCTGGATGGCGACATAAAAATGTGAATGGAGGGGATTATTCACCACCTAAGGTTCAATGAATTGAACAAGACGTCGAGTGAAATTATAAAAAGGGGGGAGTTCTTTCCTCACAACTAGAGCTGAAAGTGTTTCTAGGTAATGAAACATTTCATTGTTTCACCTTTGATGCATGTATTGCTTCGCACTTCAGAGGAACAACATTCTTCACAAAAAAAGCTGTTTTATGTGAAAGTTTCCTCATAGAATTTTGCTGAAGCGTTTTAAAAGTGACCTGCAGTATCTTATTGGATGTAGGAGGTCCTATTAGGCTTCATAGAATGTGATGCATGATTTTCACCTACCTCATCGTAGCCCAATCTACCCCGCGTTCGGCTGAGTGGTCCTTCTGCCCCTGGACCTACGATTATTTGGGGTCTTTGGTTCTTGAACGCATAACCCAAGTTGGCCGTTTGTGCATACGCAGGGATACCGACGACGATCATATCTGCAGGCACTTTTTTAGACAGGTACAGGTTCACTGAAGACTCCTGAAAACACACTCAATGACGATTTTTATCTCTATAAAATAGATTAAGTTGTCTCTAAATTGACATCGTGAGCTCATATAAGCGTAATTATTTAAGAAAACACCAACGATCGAAAACGCATTATGATTGATAACTGGAAGCATTGTGGAGAATAACTGAAATTTTTGTTTAATTTTGTTCTTTTTGTGAAAGCCCAACATAATACCTTCAAGCCAAGTGGTGTCTAATACACTTCACTCTGTGGTATGGAAGACACTTGAGGATTAACACGAGAGGTAGACATGAAATATTAAAATGTGAGATTTTCTTGAGAAAGATGTGAAACATTGAGGTTAGTACCATCTTCAAAGGTATAAAGCGAAACAGAAAATTGTTTCTTACGTACCACGTCCTGCAACGGCGCTGCTATGCCAGTGTAGTCCCACCACGGTCCCCAATAATTATAAGTATTGAGGCAAATGTAATGAAAATTCCTAGAAACAAGTAAACATGGATTTTGGCAAAGGTTAAATTCATTTTTTGGTCAACTAGAAATAAAATTAATTTCACAATTAAGTTCACTGACTGCCATGCTATTGCTTTGTGCCAAATATGAATACTGGCTGAGAAAGTTTTAAAGACATCAAACTGGTTTATAAGGCAGAATACATCATTCCTATTTTCAGAATTAATAAGGTTATAATATTAAATATATTTTCCCCGTAATATTGAAGGATGTAATTGTAGTTCTGGTGGGTTGTAGGGCAAGAACTGCCGAGGCTAGCAGTGTTCTAACTATTAACGATTGTTCAGCACAGACCTTTTGCTAAAAGGTTCAGTTAGCTGTTCACATTTGTTGCATGATGGTTAGATTTATTTTATTAGCACGTGTCAGTCAGAGATGAGGCAATATGTTGTGAGGAGAAATATATTCTTATGATATAATATTTTAGCCTTTACGAAAAAAAGTTAGAAAAATACGAGATATAATACTCGTATAATAATGAACGGAAGCAAACTTTATAAAAATTAACATTGGCTATTTTTTATTTCTTCCCACACATTCTATACCTTCATTTTCGTCGCTTTAGCGACAGCATAAGTATTGCATGAGGAAAAATTGGAAGAATTTTGGTGAAAAATAGAAAATATTTGGTAGCCTAATCGTTGGGAGAATCTTTGGTAAATTATGGCATATAATTGAAACTAGAACAAAAGGGCGGTTACTGGCTGGTTCTAATTTTTAGAATTACGATGGTGAATACCTACTATGTGACTAGAGTATATTGGCTTCATTTTGGAGAGCTCAAAGATGATAGCAATCACTGAGTACAAATATACTAATGATTGATATCTTTACTCCTGCATTATAAATACAACTGCAGTAGAAATTGAAAAAGAATAAATGGCATTGTAAAATCCTTCAGTATGAATAAGTATTCCCTCTCTTTTACATTTTCAATCTGCTCTTTTTGTTACCAACCTCATTCCATTCCGATATGTTTGGGCCATCTTTCAAGATAAATTCCTAGCATGACGGTGTCATGAGTTCCTTAACTGTGGCGGAGGCAAAAATTAAGACTAAGTCTACAATTAAAATTGATGTATTAATTTAACTTCTGCATTATTTGGCATTCTTACCTTTTCACTGACTCAATGTCATACCCCTCGAGCCAGTGTCTGCTTTGAGGTAGCAAACCACTTAATATAAGTCCGTGGCGGTCGAATTCTATGCGAAGCTCAAATATCAGCAGGTCGTAGTTTCTCTGAAATCAATCGAAGGGTTATTTAAAAGAGCCTCCGTTTGATTTTTACATGTTTTTTATCTCTTTTAATAATTTGTTATTGCACTTCATGAATCCCCTTTATAAATTCCCGGGCAGGCGACACGCCCTCAAAGCAGGTTGGTGAATTCCTATTGTGGACTGAGATTCATGTAGTGTGCAACGCGAGTGTCAAACACGTTTTTTCAGCAAGTCAATGCAAGCAAATTAAATTAGGTTTTCTCCGATAATGTTTCACGTATCACTAACATCGGGGTACACAACGCTACAGAATAACCAACCCTGTCATCTGGACCTCCTCCACGATGTCCTGGATACTCCCAGTCCAAGCTCATGCCGTCAAATTCATGCTTTTGTAAAATATTTATAGCACTCCTGACGAATCTTCGTCTTCCGGTACCATTGGATGCCATCTTAAAATAAACCAATTTAAGATATTAGGAACCTAATGTTTCTTTTTATAAGGAACGTTTCATATTATTATTCATTGTAGCCTACATAATTCACTTTCATAATTGCACAACTGCTCGGTTGTAAAAGAAAATTTTATACACAGTCTAAATGTCTTCCAAATTTTATGTATAGGAAAATCTGTCACCAAGAAAATCACTCTTGTGTTGGATTCAGCTGGAGGTGTCCGCTGGAGACCTCCAACTAAACCAAAGTTGAGTGACTTTTCTTGTACAAGATTTTCCTGGGAAAACCCAGGGGGGTACAGGGAAATTAACCTGTCCCCGTACCATGATGTGTGAATTTCACATAGCGTTGGGATTAATGCTAGGTGGGATCTCTACCCTCAGACAAAATACAACCTTAGGATTGAATTATGTGATTATCGCTATAAACCGCGAGGGCCGTGAAGGTGTCACAGAGAGTTCTAGGTCATCATCCCATGCTAAATATATTTCATAAAATGAATTCATTAAGGTGACAAATGAGATATTCAGTGAAGCTTTATCTTGACTTTCGCTATAGGTGAGGGTTTAGTCACGTCACATGAATCCTCTATTTAAACCGAAATAAATGCAGAGCTCCAAGACTATGAAAGCATTAATATTACCAATAACAGAACATCGTTTAATGTACATATTAAATTCCCAATTCCATAAACTTGGACTCGTATAATATCGTGCATCCAACTAGATAACGGCATAAGGTATCATTTTCTCGTAGTAATATATGCAAAAAGTTGATGTAGTAGATGATTGTAGCTGTTGGTAATAATTCCTAATTTATTTATGACAGATAGTTTTAATTGTTGGTTCTCTGTTACTGTTGTCATTTTATATTTTTCGTCTCGCCGTTCGTTACTACAGTGTTCGTCTGTCGAAAAATAAATCGTATGTTGGTAATTTCGAATGCTTTTAAAATACCAATTGAAAAATATTTTATTCCGATTCAAAGAAAGAAGATATTCAAGAAGAGTTAAAAATGACTTCTTAGGGATATAGAAATCTTTAAATGATGGAAGAAGTCTCACCGAAGAATATTTCAATGAACCTTCTTCCCACGTGCCAACGGCCAAAAGCACTTTTAATTCTGGTCTATGCATCTTTAGTTCCACTGTCCGTTTGTACAACCCTTAAATTAGAAAGCGTAGTTTCATAAGGTAACATAAAACTAGGTCATAAGATGTGTTACTTTCCAATAAAGAATTTTCATAATAATATTGGCTTCATGTTTTGGAGATATTTTGCCAATTTTAATTGAAATTTACCACGTAGTAAGCGTGTATAATTATTTTATTTCATTTAACCTGCAAATTTCACAACACGAATAACCTTAGTTATTGCCGATACGAACCAATATTATAAACATAACAGGATATCTTATACTACGAGGGTCATCCAGAAAATAAATTCCATTTTTCTTTTTTAAATCGAATTTTTATTGAAAAAATTTTAAACTTACAGGAAATGTTCTTGACAATATGCATTATTTTTCCACGATCTCCGGCGACCTCAATGCACTTCGTATATCGAGAAATAAGTTTTGAAATTCCCTCCTCATGCCAGCTTCCCGCCACCTCCTTGGTCCAGTTGGTGACTGCTTCTTTCAATTAATCGTCACTTGTACAACGTTCTCCGGCTAATCCCTCCTTCGACAGATGAATGTCTGAAGGGGCCAAGTCGGGACTGTAAGGTGGATGGGTCCGAACATCCCAACCGAACTGATCCGTAGTGGAATGAGCTACGTGAGGATGTGCGTTGTCGTGGTGTAGGCACGCACACGAGGTCAACATTCCTCTTCTCTAATCCTGGATGGCCCGAGGAAGCTTCTTCATGGTCTCACAATACCAGGAGGCGTTAATTGTTTCTCCTTGAGGCAAAAAGTCAATCAGGTGAATTTATTTCTGGTCCCAGAAAACAGAGACCATGATCTTCCTGGTTGACTTTACAACTTTGAATTTTTTCGCACTTGGGGAGGTGGTGTGTTCCCACTGCATGGATTGCCTTTTGTTCTCTGGGGTATAGTGTGACAACCAGGTTTCATCTCCAGTGACTATGGACTTGAGGAAAGCGTCCCCTTCAATTCTATAGCGACCCAAAAATTCAAATTGATGAATTTCGATCGATTTGAAACCACGGGCACGAAGAAATTGAATCACTCCGCGCACAACAACTCGAGACTGAACAGGCAACGAGGTGGCGTGACGCGACGTCGAGGGCTCCCTTTTCAACGACTTGATGTGACCGTGTTTATTAAGACTAATGCGGCCCTCCTCCACCTCTCATTCCATGCAGAAGGTTCCCCTCTTTCGCACACTGTTGCTAGATTTGGCAAAAAATACCCTAGCGACCTACATACCAAAACGGAACTTATTTTCTGGATGATCCTCGTATTATAAATATTATCCATGAAGAGCGTAGGTAATCGTGGAGAAACTTTGACTGCCTACTGAAAGTGCCCACTCCATTGCTACGTATTAGGGATTATTTGAAGAATAATTTTTCAACGTAGGTACTTACCTGTTCCACCATTACCGTCCAAGTCGAATTCTCTTCTCATAGGAATGATTTCATTTGTGGCGGAATCCAAAATGGCAGCCTTGTAAACCACGTGGGTGCAAAGGTTGAAGTCGACATCCTCAGGCACCAAAGTGTTCGTGCTGTTGAAGTAGCACACTATTCGCTTGGAGTCAACAAGGCCACTAATCCCTGTGTAGTTCAGAAAAATTAAAGCAAGTTATTCGAATACTGAGGCAGATGAAGATGAGTAAACTGATGAATAATAGAGCTTGGGGGGAATAATACCTTAGTGTCCTAATTTTAATTGAAAGTGAGAGGTCATCGCTTACGATGAAACAATATTAAAATTGTATATAAGTGCCGTGCGTTTGGAATGAAGAAAGCTTAACATGGCACGTAACAACACCCAGGTGTCATTGATGTCGAAAACACTAAGCAAAAGAAGGGTACTAACAAATATTCACAATTTTAATTTAAAATTTCCGGTGGTCCAGAACACCTTCGTCAGCCGTATAGAGATAATTCATTTGAGTGATGAATATACTTTAATTACATATGTTCGCTTTTTTTCTTTACTTCTGTCTCTTTCCTTTTTTCTTTAATCTTATATAATATATATATATATACGGCCATTTCTGTATGAATGAATGTATATATATATATATATATGTGTGTGTATATATATATTTAAAATAATAATATAAAATAAATAATACAAAATTAGTAAGGCACCAATGCCAAAGGATAAAAATGGAAAATAGTAAATATGTGTAATAATAATTACGTTCATTAGAAATACTCATTTTGAAGGTTGCGACTAGTATTATATTAAAAATACTTGAAAGTGAAATAGAGGGGAGACTTAAAGACAACCAGACTGGCTTCAGGAAAGGAAAGGGCACATAAGATGTAATTGGTTATCTTAGAACATTGATAGAAAGAACATTGGAAATTAGCCGAGCATATGTACCTGAGAATATAAATTTATGCATGGGAAAAGGCATTTTAAGAGGGTGAATTTGGAGAATGATAGTGAATATAATTAAAAAGGTAGTATTTGATTGGAGAGATGGAGTAACCATTAAATAATTGTTTGAAGAGAAAAGGAAGGTAGTAAACAATAGAGAAAGAGGGAACATAGTAAGCCGACATAGGGATGAGAGTGAGCCAAGATTGTAGCCGTCACCATTAACATCTACAGTCAGGAGGGAAAAAGTAAAGACTATGAAAAAATTCAGACAGCAACGGTGGAGAGTGAGAAACAATAGCAGAAAATGACTGACAAAATAGAGGGATAAGGAAAACATTTTGGAATTAAGATAAACATTATGGTGGTCAAATAAATGATGGCAGCACAAGGGGAAAGAGCAGTAAAGGTGATAATAGACGGAGGTGAATTAAAACAACTATCTCCTCTCAAATGTCTTCAAAATATGATCACGTGGAATGGAAATAATCTAGCGGAAACAAAAAAAAAAGAATCGTACGGGAAATACTTGAAGCAAGTCGTGATGCAAAAATATTGACATAGAACTAAGAAAAGGGTCTGCAAACGATGTATGTAGTCCATGTGGATTGTGCGATTGCGTGGAAGTAAATGCATGGGGCTTTTGGAAGAAAGACGATTTTAAATGTGATTATGTTATGAATTTAAAGGATCACTTCATAAGAAAAAGTAAAAAAAAAAAAAATTATTTAAGGGAATAAATGAGAAAATAAGCTTCCTAAGACCAACGGCATAGAGGAAAACGAGCGGGATAGGACATGTTATAAGAATTCGATGCATGCTGGACGGAGTAAGAGAGTGAAGGTTGACAGAAAAAGAGATGATGAGGAAGAAAATAAAACTATGGCGATCATGGAGACAGAAAATTTATTTAGCGTCAACCTACCGAACGAAATGATCAGTAGAGCTGCATACGGCCAAATGCGATTTCCTTTCTTCATACCTAAAAACGTCATTAATGCAGTAGATTGAGGATGAGTTACTTCTCAAATAATACTGACTTGATGACAATAATAATATTGCAAAATACTCGGAGGAAAGATCTTAGACTATCTGTTAATATGTATGTTACCAACCTGGATTGATATCCTTACGAGAATTCACTCTTTGCCTCTTCTATATGTACTCTTCCTTACTCTTATGCTCGAAATATTCTCTCTGGCGTCTTTATATGGTGAAATGAATATAAAACTAACGGACTTTGAGCCAGAGATAAAATGATTCTGTTCTCTGATCTCTGTTCATGAATTTTAGACTTTTTATGTCGCTTCTTCGATTTGATAATGCTCCCGACCAGCGCTTTACGTATTGCCGTATGCGATTCCAGTGGAAGGTGCAAGGTCGCAGAGATTCCTAGCATTAGCATTGACATGCCTTTACTTGTGATACAGAGAATGCCAGTAGAGGAATCCTCATCTGTATTAATGTTATGTTGCCCCAACAAAATCAGAATTCTTTGTGTAACTACTGATATAGAATCCGAATGAAATATTTAAGCTGCTGAGGTCTAGCGGGTAAAGACTCCAATTACAAGTGACACAATTTTAGTAATTGTAGAATATGTTTAATTTTAGAGTAAGACTCTCTAAGACTAACTCATGTAGTTCTTGGAATTGTTCTCCCAAAAATAGCTGTCGATTTTCCTTTTTATAAAAACGTCCTACACGCTGCAAGGACATCCATTGTTTATATATGACCATTTAAGGATTGCGAAACAAGAAACAAGACAGTCTTCCTCTCCTTCTCTTTCTCACACACGGTCATAAGAACTCGTGTGATTATAATGCTGATGCCACATGATTTTATTTTCATGTTATTAAAAAATATTTCTCAATAATTAAAAGTGACGTTTAACACCAACTGAATGATATGGCGCGAATCGTTTAAAATAGTTCGGTATGAGATAAATATCATTGGAACATGTTCATCATTTCATTTCCATTTTGACATTTATTTTTTACGTAATTAGACGTTGAAACTACAGTCTGCTTTCTTTGATGAGTATATTGTTCTCAATTTTTGTGCGGGGTAGTATTCAAAATAAATATCCACCAGAAAAAGTTTTTAGATGAAATTAATCAGTGATAAAACCTGCCACATGTTTACATTATCGTTTTCCAATTGTTAAAAGTGATCGTTTCATGCCATAAATCGTTGCTGATTTTTTTGATTATGTATTGTGTCAGATCCGATTTTTCATCGCCGGGAAAAAAATTTTAAAATTCTGTTGGAAATCAAAAGTTCTCCAGTTCGATTACTACCACTTTTCAACATTAAAAAATCGTATAATTTTGCCCCGAAATCCGATATGACATCGTTTGATTAAAATATGCTTCAGTTATTACCATTAGCCACGGACTGGGGAAGTTCTTGGAGTAATCACATAAATATTTATGTTGAAGCTCTCCTGCTGAACTTTCTTCTGTGTTTCACTTGAACGAAAATATTTTTTTCCAATTCCATGAATAACGATTACGATGAAAAATATTGGCAAAATGTATGGCTGATACACTAGGTGCATAATTTAGGCTTCTTAAATATTTGAAGCTATGCATTGACGAGGAGATCAAATTAAAAACTCCCTTTAGATTGATTTCCAACATCTTATTTATTAGAGCTGTTTATTATTTCTCTGATATGAAGACCCACGCCTCATCCTCCTCCTTATCGATATTTTCATTCACCCTAATCAATTTCGTCACCAAGGTCAAATAAATTCTAAAAATGCCTTCTTCCTTCGAGGGAAGGAATCAACTGGTATTATGACTCCATTTTTAAAACTTAAACTAAACATTCCATCTTAATGGGAATGGGGCACAATTTTCTGCAAGTGGTTTGTTACATGTGTTTTTGACGATTTATTTTGAGTTTCAGACACAAAATAAAGACTTGCTGCCAGGTTGGTGATCATGCTCATAACTCCCATCGTAAATTAAAATTAAATATGCTCCTTTAGGATTAATAGGAAAACAGATCTTTGTCGAAATATTCCTATGCTAAATGCATAAATAATATAAATATGTCTACACCTGAAATCTGATTTTACATGAATTTCTGCTTCGGCCCAAATCATTCATTATTGTTAGGTCCCATCAATATTAACTTTATTTCATCCCAAAGTTAAATTGTGGAAGGGTATCTTTATACGCTAGTCATCCCATTGGTAGTTAATCAATTCATAGTTAATCAATGATAGCTAAATGTTAACATGGTTTATTATAAATAATATTGTTATATTCAGTAAAAATAATTTTCTACACTCTGTATTCAAATCAGTTTTTTCATTATATGCATCAAAATAACTAGTCTTCCCACAGTACGATATCTTTGCAGATATTAATAATTGAAGTCATAATGTTCTCCAATTTCTCATCGTGAAGTGGAAAACAGAGTTTCGACACAAATAATTTTTGGCAACGTTGCCCTAATAGTCATTCAAATGCTACGCTGTCTTCTTTGATTGTTGAAAATTATAGAATAAAAATATATGATAATTGAAACCTGTTTGAAATAGTACTTTAGGAAAGTACTCAAATGTTTCTCTGAGTGCTAAAACATGTTATCGATGAGAAAATTCTTTCCGAGATCAAAATTGATAATTATAATTAGTATTTACGAACACTTTAAAGGAATTCATGGATGGAGTTTATGAATGCCACTTCAAAATTGTAATAACAAATTTAGAAGTGGTGAAGTATATATATATCGATAGTAAATGTCATTAACATGAGATGAATAATTTTTTCTTTAGAACTCCGGCTAGGTTTTTCCCTGGCAGCTATTCTCAACCGGTTACGTTTTACTGTCATTATGGTTTATAAATCCGAAGATCCATCTGTAGTAGCTCTTCCAACTTTCTTATGTTACCTGTCAACCTCTTCATACCAACCATCTTTAGGGTTATTCCCTCCTAGGATCCCTTCAGTTGTTTTCACCTACCGTCGTGCCCCAAAAACCAATAGCTTCCCATTTATACTTAAATATAACCTTATCAGGATTTACTCAATAAATGGATCTTGGGAGAACTTCTACCATGGTTCATTGTAGAAATGAATAAAACTTATTAAATAATTTTTACATTTAAGAGTTTCCATTTTTTTGCTTCGAAAATGACATTACTTCAATAGATCTTAATTTTTTTGAAAACGTACAGTGTAGAGACTGAGGGGTAAATGACGGATATCATTGCGAGGTAGAAAAAGAGTAAAAAAATTGATGAGTTTACAAATTGATTGCACATATTTGAGATTATTGACCACATAACACATAAAAACGGTAAAATGAGACTGGTATAAGTCTTGATCGTGGAATAAAGATAAAATAATTAAATCGGTCACGATTTACGCATTTAACCGTACGAAAGAAGAAATCTTTACATCATGAAAACTTATGAAGTTATGTGGTTAAATGTAAGTCTATGAGAATGAGAGTAGTTTTTTAGATGATAAAAACGTAAATTTAATATATATTTAACTTTTATAGAAACGGAAGAAGAAAATTAAGGATGGACGCGACCTAAATAATTTATAGTAAGATCAATACGAAATATGTTACAAAAATCTATTTAAATCGTAAATGAGTCGAACGAACAAGAAATTGTGATACTCTTTAGCTAAGTTAGGATTTTTTAAAAGCAGATAAGAAAGGAAAGTTAGTTCTTGCGTAAGAAAGTAAAGCGTACGCGAACTGCTTGTCACGTGTGGGAAGGTTTTCCAACCGCGTTGATTTGATGGCCATTCGAAAACTTTTATGCTGCAATATTTAAACGTGTGGATACTAATGTATTTCTTTCAATGATCAAAGAAGTAACCGAATAATGATTTTCTTTCACCAATTTTTTTGTTTAATCTGCAGTATTTGAACTGGAAAATATTGAAACAAAACAACACTTAGCGCCTACTTAGAAACACTAAAAAGCATGAAGTGCCATATAAATTTCTAACTTGGTTATTTATTTTTTTAAATCTCAGGCAAACAACACAAATAAATGGTGAAACATATTAGAGTTTCAGCCGTAGTGTAAATCATAAGCGATGGAAGGCTCACATTCACCTATATAAGTATGTAATAACGGAAAGATTTTCACTTAAAAATGACAAATTTATGTAAAAACATGGGAACATTTTTTCTCTTTTTGAATTGAATACAGTCCATAGTTATGAAAAAATGTTTTTTTCGGCACTTTCTTTTGCCCTTTAGAAGTCCAATTTATTGCAGACCTCTATACCAAACCCTTCCAAAAATAGTTGGGCATACAGGCAGACGGATGCTTCCGAAATTATATATCATTGTGCCTGATTTATGTGCGCGTGAAATAATGATGCGTACATAATGTAATAGACACCACCCTTCCGATGGTCAGGTGCATCCACTCATTAAAAAAAAAAATCCGCGACACCATCTTATGTGACGGACGGGGAGCGATTCTGAGCATCAAACGATTTTGAAAATAAAATGTCGTCCCATAATGTGATCGTAAATTAAAAATAGGGGGCCGAGACACGCCCAACAACTACTATCCAATCACTCACAACTTGATATAGGCCTCGGGGGAGGGGCTTCCTTAATATATATATATATATATATATATATTGTTTAATTTTCCTTGAACACCGTTAACCAGCCACGTGGTTGGTGATAAAAGGAGACGACTAGTTTCCGGAATAACGCCCCAAGTGACTCGGGTATCCCTCCTTCAACAAACATTTCAAAGAATCAGACAGTAAAGAGTGATCAATCAGAGGTTGCTGCAAGAAATAACAATAGTCCTGATGGAGGAGGGTGAATGGTGGGTGATGAGAACGCAATATTTGTCAATAGACAAGTCAAAATATTAGGACATCAGCACGAAAATTTGCGACAGGGACAGAACGTGAAAGCACTAGATGCTCGGACACCAACTACTCCCTTTGGACATTACTAATGGAGAAGATGAGGGTCCATTTTTAAGGGGAAGATATGGGAGTATAGGAGAGTATTATGAATTTCCTCTGTAGGGATTCCGAAAGAAGGAGTGGTGAGAATTAGGCTGGAATTTACTGAGGGAATCGATGTTTTTATAGAGATTGACCGAAAAAAGGTGTTTGGGAAGAAGTTTGATGAGGGATGGTAGTGGGTTGGTGACAGCTACTATAGCCGACATAAAATTAATTGTTTTTATTTTTCACGCTGTCCGTGGTATGGAGTTGATACTATTACGGAGGGATATGTCTTCATCAAGGAAAGCTATTTCAGAAGTGAGGATTGTGGAGGTGAAGCACGTACAGGGAAAGAGGCGTTGAGGTCTACAATGAAGGTTTAAATGGATATGATGCCCAGTGGATCCCGTAAGGGATATGGCCAGGATTGGTTTTCTTACGTCGTGGACTTAGAGAAGGTGTTCATTAGAGCAGAGGAATGGTATCAGGGAATATATAGGTGTGTTCTAAAGGGATGGACAACTAATTAGATACCTTCACATGAGGCAGACAACACAAAGTAGGGTATCGGATCGGAATGGGCGGTGTTAGGCAGAGACGTAAGAGAGGGCTGACCGTTATCGCCTCTATTATTCAACTAACATATAGAAGAATGGAAAGGTCTGGAGACATGAGTGAAAGTCGGCGAGGTGCTAATTAATCCACTCTGATTGACGCATGACAAGGCTTCGGTTAGCCCATTGGCCAAAGAGTCGCAATGTTTACTGAATGCATTATAAGTTCAGTGTGAGGCTCATGTAAAAATAAACCAAAGAAAAAGGAATATCCATATCACGCAAAGTAGGTGGTCACAGTTAAATTTCGAGGTAAAAGGAGCTTATGTGAAAGCAGATACTTACCTTTTGTATCTGATGATGACACCTATGAGTCAAATCATGAGAATCAAATTCTGTTGAATATAGATTATTGTTTCAAGTTCTCATTTTCCTGAGATTTGCTTGATCAGTTTCTTGGGAGAAGATGAATGCACTGACAAGTAAACCAAAAGAGGATTGCGTAAGGGGCAAAAGCGTTCGAAAGGACAAGAGAAATGATGTTAAAGAATAATGTAATTTCGTAGAAATGTAACTGAAGTAACCTCGTGATTATGAGGGACACTAAAACGTCAATATGTTCATAGAGTGTGATTTGTATGTGCCACGTGAACTTGGCCGTTGAGGAAATGGGATAATAGTGGGTCGGAGGCATTTCAGATGTAGGTGTCTGGAGGGATGTACAAGATAAAATGAACGGAATGGAAGACAGATGAACTGGTATGTATTACGCATGCTATGGAAGCATAAGAAGTTGTAAAGAGAAATATGAAGAAGACCGGATGTGAGGATGATAAATGTTAAAAGATACAGAGTTGTCAAAGTGGATGCAAAATATAAATTATAAGGATGCGAGTAATCAATACGAGTAGTAAATTATCTGGAGTTTTCAGCTGCTACAGAAGCCAGCTTTCACGTTCATTTAAATGCAATACACAAATGTCTTTAAATTAACTCTTTTTACCCAGATTTAACTGATAATTGAGGTGCTCATAGTATATTGGGACAGATTAAGACAAATAAAAAGTAAACAAACAGGGCTTTAATGTAGTATATTTAGGGTAGAAACCCTACAAATAAAGGGATAACGCACCCTTTGTCGTTTACCTGAGTCTAGCTCCTGCATTAGTAGGTTTAAGGGATTGCCTTTACCAGATGCACAGCACATCGGTTCAGGCCTTTCATGGTAGCTTGAATAGCTAATTTAATGCTATTCAGACCTTTCGCCGTATCTTGAATAGCTAATTTAATGCTCTCTCGTTTGGGCATTCGGAGCTTACAGGATATTTGCGGCTATCGACTAATAGAAATTCAAACTGCAGTTGTGCTGCTTGTTTTTGTCTTTCTAGCTTTGATTGAATTCAGTGGTTGCGAATAGTCAACAATGGCTATCCTTTGTTAATTTTAAGATATTTTTTAAAGGTTTCATAGTGTTGTTCGTATTCCGCTTTACAGAAAAATACTTCCTGAAGTCAATAGTTTTGTTTCTTTCGCACACGCTAAAATCATTGAGTGAACTATGGAACAGGTTCAAAACGCTACAGAATCGACGTTGCCTAATTCATCTATCATACATTTGTCAGAAGTCCAGTTAAGAAAAAAAAATGGGAGCATTAAGGTCCACCAACACCACCAACCTAACGCAAATGAAACTTGTACCTCTAAGTTCGTATTGATTAACTTCTAAGGTCACAAAGTCTGATTAAAAACAGCTTTGTGTAACATTTGAAAACGTATGTGATCGGCATAAAAAATCAATTCCATTTATTCAAAATTACCACAGTGCGGGTTTCATATCAACAGTTTCTCCGGTATTGTTAGCCGTCTTTTGGAATTTTGATGAAATTTCGATTTTTTATTGTCAGTGATTTAAATAATCCTTATGATATTTATTTTTCATACTTGATCATATTTTCCCTTCAAAACGTCCAAAAAGTCGGGGTAAGTGACAACCTCTGTGTAACACCTACTGGCAGTTCAAAAGAGGAAACCTGGTAATTTCGTTTTCTTGGAATTCTACAACCTCTCTTCTAACCGTTACTATCCAGTATCACCCAGTTTGTCGAAGAGATCACGTTTTTACCTTAGAAGTTCGCGGCGTCCAGTTAATTTTTTCCAATTGAATCAAAATAATGCTTTTTTAAGCATGCGCGAAGGACGTGCTTCTTAATGGATTTTTAGCTCTTGTTTAGTAAATCTTAACCACAACGCATGCACTGCGAGACTATGGAATTGACGAGGTGTCAACCGACTCTCCCAGGCGAAGCGTCAAAGGGCCGTCCTTCCAATCAATGGCTCTAAATAATATTTCCTCGCGCTCACGACATCCTTGAAAGGCTGCCGGTTTTGCGTGTGCCTTAAACTGTCGCGGGAAAGTCGTGGGCGCACGAAGCGGAGAGTCGTGAGGAGAATCTGGAAGATGCGACGGTCCGTCCGCCCAAAAAATTATGGACGTGAAATCGTGAAAAAGACAAATTTTCATTTCTGTCGTGTCCGAAGATGGAAGGGGAAGAGGCGAATTTTTGAGTCGGAGGGATTGTTTATCCACTTTTTATTATATTACCGAAGACAGTCACTTACCTTCTTGCGTCTTGGTATTTGACGAGCAACAAAGTGTTGCTTAAACATTAAAAATATGCAGAATATGCGCAATCTATGTTTTATGCAGGTTTGACACCGGGAAAATCACTCACCTCACTTTTTTCTCCCGTGTGTCTTGTTTATCAAGCAAAAAGGCATGGAGCACCGTCTACAAACATAGAATACGCCTAGGTAAATGCGTTTTTGGTGAGTATTAATCAAAATATACCATCCTAATAAACGCTAATAATTTATACTAAGGCTTAATACTCTGAATACACAAGAAAAGGGTACATAAAGGCTTCCTTAACGACGGGTAAGACGGTCTTGATTAAAAAAAAAAATTTATTTCTCAAAATAATAATTTGCAATAAGATTAGGTGAAATACAAACTGCAATTTCACGCCAAGTGAATTCACATATATTTGCAGATAGATGTACCGCGATCTTCTTATGTGCGTGTAGTGTCTTCCTTTTATTTCCACACCCTATTTATATATAATTTAGATTATTAGTGTAATCATTTACAATTTTGAAATGGGTTTTGTACTCCAAGAGGAGCAAAAAAATTTCTCGCGAATCTAAAATGGTGATGCTGACCGACTATAAGATAATTCTACGTCGAGTTAAAGTTACAATAGTAGTATTTTCCATGCGTGAAAGTTCCACTCCTTCGATCCAATTGATTCATCGATGAAATAAAGAAAAAGTTGAACGGCCAGTTTGCACGCGCCTTACGAACCGGCAATAACTTGCCCTTATTGTTGGCAGAAGGTAATTCATGATTCCTTCGAGGTCTTACATTGTCCGTAGGTGGGTGTTACTACCTCACTACTGACTGCTGTACGCAGCGTTCGCCTGGGTTGACACACCCAAGGTAAACTCCTACGTCCATGCGTCTATTTATGGGATCCTTTCACCCTTGAAATACGTATCTTGACCGTCATGTACGATTTTGAATAGCTGCGTTTTAGTGAATCCGCGGAGCACTTACAGCTAACTGTATGATATTGCAGATGGAAGGATTGTAACCCGTGAATAGGTGCATGCAACGTTATAACTCGTAGAAGATTCAATTGTATTGCTCGGAAGATAATAGTTAGGTATATTATGTTATAAAGGAGGTGTATTTCTCCTCACGGTCTATCATTTAATGTGGTAGTGGGTGATGAAGGGAAGTTTATAAATTACCTAGGGGGAGTTTTCTCACTCATCGATTCTTTTAACACTCTATTGAGGAGTCAACATCGACTTAATCCGAAGTGTAATTTGGCAAAAAAGCTTCTTTTTATCCTTAGTAGTTTTGGACCAAGATAGAAGTTGTCAGGTAGCGGTCAAGTAGCGGAGAACTTTCGGGTTCAGGCATTTACACACGAATGTGGGAAAACTTAGTGTCCGCCTTAGGAGCGATGAAAATGGAAAACAATTCTCCTACGGTATCCATTTAATTGCCACATTGCTTTATCATGATCATCACCTTTTTTACTTTGAGACAATAAATAAATATTGAAATACCTATATAAAGTTTAGAGCTTTCAACCATTCGCTTGAATGATTCAATTTACTTTATGGTTTAATGATCTCACAATTAGGTCAACTGCATGCATAAGTTTGCAGGCAATGAATTAATTGACGAAAGCAACATGATTTGTAGAGAAGAGAAGTAGACCAACATACTAATGGAGCGTACTTTCGTAAACCCGATGCTATTCATATCGAATATCATTCAGTATCAAATTATCTTCATAAAAAAGTTATATTTTATTATGATGCCTAGTAAATATGTTATCAATGTTATTAAAAAAAACAACATTATTCAATTACTTACGAACAATTAGACAATCCGTTCCATTAATTCAGGTACTATGAATAAGAGAAGGCAGTATAATTGTTATTACTGGCCAAAAGAAATTTATTATTTTCCACTACTTTTATTAAAAAAAGAACACATGAATTCAAATATTTGCCTCTCATAAAGAGAGTTTATTATATTAAGCCCTTTTATCTATGAAACAAAATTGTGAAAAACGAATGGACATTAGGATTTTAATAATCCAAATTAATGTTTTTAACTTTATAGGTATAAACCAACTAGCAAGGTTTTTTTTTATAAATACGTGATAAATTTTACGAATTTACTGCCAGATTGACGTTATTCTCTGTATTTCACCATTTTATTAATCTGCCGAGGTACAATTAAAGGTATCAAAATCTGACGTTAACTTGACGGTAGGAATTTAAAAACGGATGGAGAGAGTCACTCAAATATAAGACAGAAGAAGGACAGGGAAAAGGGAACTTGTTACGGGAAAAGGGAACTCATTATTTCCTCCTGGTTCCCCTCTTTGAGGAGCGTTAACGCATGTGTTTCTTTTTCAACAAAAGTTTGTTGATCGCCTTGAGCATCGAAGCCGTGATTAAAATAGCAAAAATATTTGCTCTGGTTTTTACTTATTGTTGATTTACAGTCAGAAATGTATTCATTCTGAAAAAATAGTGGCTGCTACAAAGATGGGAATCACTATTCGCGAAACTAAGGCAGAAACCACCTTGTCTTTAGTTAGCAGGTAAAGAGATCGCATGTATCGCTAACAAAAATAGTTTGATTATGGAATTCAGACCATTATTCTTGCATGAGATGCCGTTCCGAGTGGTTTCGACCACAGCGATTCTTTGTGGCCAGAGGGGTTTAGCAGAGGGGAACAGCGAAACGCTGTATCCGAATCGATTCGTTGTTTTATTGTTTAAATAGGGTCCTTTTGAAGGCTGTGGTCATTAAGCACCTCCTAGTGCCGAAGAAAAAGTCAATTGAACGAACGCGAGACTAATGCTCGAAGCGAGACTCAAACCCGCAACTTTTGGGTTAACCCAGAGCTCGTGCTACCCACCAACCTAACCCGGCCGGGTTCCTGATTGGCGGGGGGACTGTTTGCCATTCGGCAAAAAATGGGGCTTATTCGCTCATCCTCTTACTCCTACGGTAGATTTGACGATGTATTTCCAGACCCAAACCGATAAATAAATGCGAAATGTTGTTTACTCTGTTTACGGATCCAATTGAATCTCTCCCTCCTCCCATTCACTCATTAATCTTCATGTTTTTTTTCACTCATCCTTCACGTTCTCATTTCTCACATGCGCACAATCACGCTTCCGTGATCGAAAAACGGAATGTTTTATTTCCAGGGGATGGCCAAATAAAGGTGTGTTTCCGAAGCGGATGGATTAGGACAGATCACGAAGAACCATCTCGGAGGTTATTCTCGATGGCCGGTGACGATATCACTCTTAAATGTTTTCACGGGACGCTGGACGATGGTTTCGTTTGCCGCTGACACCGTTTGATTGTTCATTCTGTTTTCTCCTCCGGAAGGAAAGAAAAAAAAAGAAAACATTAAACACACCGCCGGCGGACGGCCTCGGGAGCACTCAAGCGGAAAATCAGGTTAATACGGGGTTGCCCGTGCGTGAACAGCGTCTAAATGCATAGGCAAATGGGGGAGGGGGGTGGGGATTCCCCGAGGTGTTAATGAATGGAGTAGCCTCGATTATTTTGCGCTTAAACTGTGAAATTATTTTTTTTCCTCCATACGTTTCTCAAGCAAGTCACGTGCGGTCATGATGGCCTGAGGTTGCAATGTAAATGTTTCTCTCGTCCCTGTGGTTAAATTATGAGAATTGTCAGGAATTAATTTCTTGTCCAACATTTCCTTTTCCTGCCACTTCATCCATTTCCGAACGTTCCACCTCCTAGCACTGTCTTCTTCACCTGTCAGTACTTCTCTCACCCATTTCTGCTGTCTTCTTTGTGATTCATTCAACTCGTGTTCTTCCACATCCACATCTGATAGACCTCCAATCTACACTCATCCTCTTCGTTAACTAATGCTACTCTTCCCAAGGCACTGTTTCTTCCTAAATGCTTCCCAATTAACTGAAGTGATGTACCAGCTCTAACTTTTGTTCTCTGACTTTGATCCACATTGTAAGTTTATACTCTCTTTTTCCTACCTTCTGACATTCCCAGAGAAACGTATTATGTACTTCGTTTTCTTATCATGTTTTTCACTCTGTGGGTCTCAAACTATATCTGCAAAGCGTTAAGGAAGGACTGTTGGACTTTGGCTGTCATGTACGCCCCATTCCTATTCTCATTATACTATCCTTACTTTTGTCGTGATATCTATATATAGTTGATTTTTGTATATCGAGGGATTCGGTCAATTCCAATTACAAACTCCAATTCACTCTATTGCCTGCGTTCCCATCACTTATATCTTTCTGTGGTCGAGAAGAAATATATACGATATATATAACTATATATAAAATGTGTAGAAGATAGGAGACGGACAGGAACAAAGAACGGCACAGTTAAAACTTACGTTAACCAAACCCCCCCTTCCCCCCCTCACTTCGAGTCACGTGGAGGAACCCCTTCAAGCTTGGGGACGAGGAGCTTGAGGAATCGACCTTCAAACTTGAGGACGAGTGGAAATGCTCGAAATATTGCGTTAACGTAAGTTTTAGCTGTGCCGTTCTTTCTGTGTGTTCCTG
>WURS02019480.1:0-12016 GCA_011762765.2 Rhinocypha anisoptera | reverse complement strand
CTCCCTCTCTCTCTCTCCCTCTCTCTCTCTCCCTCTCTCTCTCTCCCTCTCTCTCTCTCCCTCTCTCTCTCTCTCTCTCTCTCTCGTTCTCTTTCTCTTTCTCAATAGAAGCCGAAAAACTAAACTCTCTCGGCACGATGGTGAGTCACACACACACACACGGCATGAGCGCGCCATTGAGCAACGAGGCATCGAGAGCTGCCGGTGTCAACCAAGTTCAGGTTCAAGACAGTCGACGGCCCCACCAAACTTAACAACACATCAGAGAGTCTTAACCTCAAAACGCCAACCGGGATTGTTGCCGCTACCTCTCTCTCTTTCTCTCTCTCTCTCTCTCTCGCTCACTTCAGTGGCCTCACCTCGTCCCACCCGAGAGTCGACACTTTGCCAACAACCTCTTGAGCTATTCTTATCCTCTCTTTCTCTCCTCATACTCTCTTTTTCCCGAAGCAAAAAAAGAGGATGATGAACAAACTAATCTTCATTGTAGCTGGTGTGTCCAACGGATTGAGGCTAGTCAAAACACACACTCACACACACATTTTCACATTGATCCAAATTACAGCTGTAAGGAGGACGGGTGTAATCGATTCACCTCGTTTTCGCCATTAACTTATGTGAGTTCGTGTATTACGTAGCTAATGGGTACACCTCGCACAAACGTTACTTTTGATACGTGCCAAAAAATTAAAAATAGTAAAATGTATTAGCGATGGTTATCAAAACTGGAAACCCATGCATAAGTGAGTGAACCAGAACAAAGATTTCGGAATCTTACTTGTAATTTATAGTTAACATATATATAGGAAATATCCATTAAAGCTGATATTCTTCATAGTGATACAATTGTTACGATGCACATTTTGAAATAGTAATTCTCAAGTAATTTATTTTGCGTCTAATTTCTTGAACGCCACAAGGAATTTCTGGATTTTTTGGCAAAACTATCTATTTTTTTAAAAATAAATTGTCAGATTTGACTTACACAAAGGTGGTGGAGTAGTAATGATGATGATGGAAAGTTGTAATAGGTAACAGGTGCACAGTACCCCTTGCTTTGAAGCCATCAATTTGACAGTAACCCTATGATCAAAACCATCATGATGATGCGCATCGTGTGGAAAGAGAGGTGTAGACTACGAGTTGCGTGTGGATTGCATGCCACGCGGTCGAGTAGGTTCAACACTTGCCTAACACTTTTGCTGCCGCCAGTGCCGATCATCATGACAAGCGGCATTGCCCGCGCCTGTCCTATCACCTATCACTTGTTTGATCACATCTCATTAGGCTAAATTTAGTCTGGGGAAAAAGTAGGTGCCACGATGACTTGACTTGATTGTGTCCGCACAGTGCAACAGAGAAGCGGTCAATAGCTCTAGTGAGAGGTATTCTTTATTACACTGATGCAGAGCTAGAGAGAGAGAGAAAGAGAAAGAGGTGGAATCGAGTCACGCGGAAATCGGCTCGAGTGATGCCATCGGGAGCTATCTCGATGGCAGGTAATGTGTATGTATTGCAGTGTGGTTTCTAGGTAAGTGGAGTAGCGAGGCCAACCCTTCCTCAAAGTTGAGACTAGATAGATGCCTCGTGTGCACTGGTCTGACAAGTTGAGCTGACCAGTGTGTGGACATAGTGCCACCGAAGTGAGTGCCATCGAAGCCCACCACCCGTTGAGCATTGTCTGTGGCACTCTAGAGTGTGTATGTGGATTCGAGGGCACAATGCAAGTCAATAGGAAATCGAATTGAAACAAGCACACACGCGCACCCCACGCTTAGCCCCATTTCTTTTCCGACTGGCCGGACTATGTTGAATCCAGTAACCGGCCAGCACTGGCAGACTCAATCGACTCCCCACTGGTTCGAAAATAAATTGTGTGTAGATCGAGCGCGCATGTGCAGTGCACACCAATACTTTTCAATTCCACGCTGCCAATCAATCGGGTCTGGTCTACCATCTTAACATTCTCGCACAAACACCTGCAAGCGTCTCAACAGGTAATTGGAAAACCTGCTTGCGGATCACATCCACCCTTGACCTCACTCTACACACTCAGGCATAAAGGGATCGAATGAAACATAAATTTTAAGTGTGACAACTAAATGAACTGGTCGAAAATGGCATCAGCACCATTTGAACACACACACATAACGAGACCAATCGAATGTAGAGAGACAAGTGTTGAGAGTGGCAGAATTAGAAAGCAAACACACATTCAGCACTACATCACCTCACCACACACACACTTGTGCTTTGGGGTCATTTCTGTGTGGACGTGACCGATTGTGTGTTGGTTGTGTGTCGGTAAGTGTCTGCCTAAAAGTACAGGAGGACAAATTTAGCCGCTAATCGGGACGATGCCACCGTAGATCAAGCTAAAAGCCACCCTCTTTGACTTGGATCGATTAGATCATGACAACCACACACGGAAATTTTGAAATGAGAATAGGTCCATTGACTGCGGGTCTTATTCTATCGTCTTCAACCAAAAAAAGTAGGATTAGTAGAACGTGTGTTGCCAGGCACTAATGCAGCCCCCCACACACAGAGACAGACAAAGATATTCGGCATCAACTAAGCCAAACATCGATAATAGCAGTACGACGTACATCTTAGGTCTAATCGGACATTTACCACACTGAGAAAAGAAAAGCTAATCAAGGTCGATGGTACTGAACCGAGAAAAAGAGATGAATAGGAGGCCTCGATCGCTCTCGAGTGCCTCTCATCGCATCATCGATCGCAATGACGATGCTGGGAAACCACCATGACATCTTCAACAGATTGGAAAAGTAAACAAGTGAAGCCTGTGGGCAGTTCGCGTGATCAATCCAGCGTTAGTTGGGTATTTTTGGTGTGCTCCACATTTTCGTTGGCTGATCGCGCCATCCCTCACAACAAATGTAACAACATGGCTCCATGTTTCTCATCCCACACGCGCTTCAAGTGCTTGAAGTACATCCTGTCTTGTTTGCATCATCAATCGTGAATCAAATTTATTTGGATTCAATAAGGAAATTGCATTTATTTAAATTAAGTTTTGTAGTTTTTTTTCTTGGCATGTCCGTTTGATAGCACAGTGTAACAACACACCTACACAGAAATAATCAATTGATTATCGAGCTTTTGGTTCAACGTTCATTGTCTGGTTTAGATGGGAATAGCTTTGTGAATCTCTAGTGACAACTCAGAACTTGATTACTAATTGGGACGCGTTCAACTAATTAGTAGTTTGTGTTGGTTTTTCATCCACCTAGATTCACAATGGCCGTGTTTACTCTAGGTTAAAGAAGCTTTGATAAACTGTGAGTGAGTAGGTGAGAGAGAGAGAGAGAGAGAAGTAGGAAAAAAAGAATGATGATGATGATGAGACTTTAGTGTTCCGCTCGCCGAGATCAACCGTCTGCCGGTCTGATCTGGTTCTACCAGCAGCCGAAAGGCATTGTTCTCAATGGCTTCCAACGTCATATACGCTCTAGGCTTATGAGTTCTCACAGCGCAACACAACAAGGAAATGTGCCACTTGTTGCCTAGCCATGACTCTCCAATCTCACTTCCCACCTCTCTCTCTCTCTCTCTCTCTCCCCTGGCAAGCAATTCAATTTGCATTATGCAACTGGTCGCCTCGGCAAATGCACTGAACCCTCTAATGCCACGACGTTGGTGGATCGTCAGCGAAGCGGATCGAACAACCCCACTGTCGAGGATTGTGAAGGAGGAAGAAGAATTAACCTCGAGAGAGAGAGAAGGAGAGAGAGAGAGAGAGAGAAGAGAGAGAGAGAGAGAGAGAAGACTATTGTTATGATTGTAGAGTGAAGCAGCTGCTGCTGCTGCTGTTGCTGCATGCAGTCATCCTCCTCTTGCATTTGGTGTTGAGTTGAATAACCTGTTACTTGCATGACACTTGATTAGTTCACTGTTATGCTTTGCCGGCGCACGCGCAGTGATGCACACATACATACATACACATACACACAATACCATGCGCACTCCTACCCCACTACCACTGCATCACTACCACCAATGGTAGCAGAAAACGGAATTCTCACAATCTCTATGTTGAAACAATGAAGATGATACCATCCTATCACAGACATACATACACGCACATATTATGGTACTTGCTATAGCATATATGGCATGTCACATGGATACGTCTGAGGGTGCACGTTTCCACACACACATGTCGTGATGTGATACTTGAGTCGAAAAGAAAGGCACATCTTGTGCGTTAACTAGTGCTAAGTATAGAGACTTTTCTATAACCTTCTCCCCCTCGAATCTTCCAAAGATAGTACTAATACTATTTGCGAAACGAGACAACTCTCACGATACTTGGTTCTTCTTTTCTCTCTCTCTCTCTCTTTCTCCCTCAATCTTAGAATAGTATTGTTTGAGTTACGATAGAATAGGATTGATAAGCAGAGAAGCAAAATTATCACCCAAATATTATTGAAATTCCGAAATTCTCAATAGATCAAAAGTATATTCTTTTTAAAAATTCTGGATTCTGGAAAATTAAAAGATAGTCGATATAGTAGTTGAATGAAATTGAAGGGAATTTTTAAAACTAAGTAAACAGAATTGAGCTTTCTATTATTTAATTCAAATAAAATCCATTTAAGCTCAAAACACTTCCGTCAAAATATAAATTTAATATAATTTAATATAAAATATAAACTCTATTCTTTTTCTTTCTTTTCTTCACTTTTGTTTGTAGGGTAAGTGAAAAATTCCAAATGAGAACATGTATTATTTTCAAGTTAATTTATCACACTTCGTTTTGATTTTTTGAACTACAACTGCGATAACAAAAGCTAAAGCTTTCCGACAAATAGATGTTTAATCTAGGCTTAACCGATCATTGACACTTTGATATTGTGTGACGCATCAACGTTAATTTAGGGAGCAAGTTTACAATCTATGCCTATACTTGCGGTTAAATACTCGAAAATATTTCAACTCTTGAAAGAAATGAGATTGAACACTATAATTTAGATAGCATTAGTAATGATTCATTAATAATGAATTTTTATACGAAAAACATTGATATTGTGATAAAAACTAAAGCTATTTGATTTTACTCATTTTTTCAGCCTATTAATTTTGTACACTGGCTTAAATTACAAAAGTTTTTCTTAAATTCTATCTTTACAATCGGGCTTATATTGCTAGTAAATAATAAATATTTAACGTGAGTTTCAAAGCACATATCTTAAATATTATCAAAACTACCTTGACTACTACCTTCAAAGCACATTTAACCTGAATAGTTCTAATTGAACATTTTAGAATGTTTCGGATAACTATTTATCTGGAATATTCCAGAACATTTTGAATATGGTTCCTGGTAATTGCGTCATTGATAACATAATCATTTAGTCTTTGATAACCAAAAGTTAATCAAGATCAATTACTAATCAAAGTTTCGAGAAGAGTCGAGAAAAAAAACTTGATGCTTGATTCTAGTTCCAATAGATGGCGAAAGTTTAAATGGGCACAGTTCTCGGTTCCCTTTAGCCGCTGTAACACCAAAGTCTCATTCAAGTATTCTTTCGTGAAAAAATTTTCTTCATTAAGTTTTAGCTTTCTTAACAATTTGACACAATTTGATATTTCTAAATTAAAACCTAACAAATAAAACCTCTATAAACGCTTTATTTTTATTAATATATCAAACCCAAAAACAAGCCCGCTATCAAAGGCTAATTTTGTATTTTTATATTTATACTACTAGTATATAAACCTAGTTTGATTATTCAATTATGGCAATGGTCTAGTTTTTGATGGAGAGAAGGAGAGAGAGAGAGAGAGAGAGAGAGTTGAATGATGTCACTTCTAATTTTACCCTCAAAATTTCGTTCTCTCTACCTCGTTATCTAGTGGCATCTGAAAAAAAGATCTTAGTATGATTTGATTTGATAGTTAGTCGGTGTAAGATTAATTACAAAGAAGAAGTAAAACCACGCTCATGAGGGACGAGTTTCGATTTTGTTTCTCTCTCACTCTCTCCCTTCTAACCTAACCCCAATCGAGAAAGAGAGTGACCTCGATCTTGAGAGAGAGAGAGAGAGAGAGAGAGAGGGATTCTCCCGAAATAGGAACAAGTCGATCGATAACAACAACACTCTTTACTTTGTCTCATCTAAAATAAGACCTCTCTCTCTCTCTCTACCTTTCAATCAACTCTTATACAAATTAATCAACTGATTTGTATAAACTTTATTATTAGATACCAAAAAACAATAGTATCTTGTTAGACATTTGTAAAATTTTAATTTACACTTACAAAAATATAAACAATATGAATTAGTCTATGAGATGATTAAATTAACAACAAAAATATCAAAAATTTTAATATCTCTTCTATATATTAACGAAAAATAAGGTCATGGGTCGTCTATATTCATGTTCTGGCTTTTTTCGTTTTCTACCACTCTTCACGCGCATGCACAGTAAGATTAACTTTTAACCAATTTGATTCGAACTTTTTGAGTTACATTTTAAATTCTAAGTCAATTCTATTTGAATTCTGTTAACTCGAATTAGACATCAGCAGTTTTGCTTTAACACCGTTTTTTTGTAAAAAAACTTATTTTTATTTTTATTATTTCTTTCCCGCTCATTTCATATTTCACAACCTTTCCATCAAGCAAACACAATCAATCACTCTCGATGTAGTGACCCTTTTTGACATCATAGACAAAATACGCTATCAATAGATTTCGAAAAACTGAGTTTGTGTCACAGTTGCCAAGAGTTTTTGTTATTTTTCAACAAACTAGTTTCTTTTCATCACTTATTTTTAAAGCTTGACTTGATTCTCTTTCTTTCTCTATTTATGAACCAAAAATAGTCGAACACGAAGAAATAACAAAAAGTGTGTGTATTTTGTTGTTGTATAGTTGGTAGCATGACTTTCTAGGTCATTGTCAATGTCGAGGTCGTTCGGTGGCCAAAAGTCTTAGTCACAAGCAGGTTTGTCTTATTCGACCTGCTTCGAACCTGTACCACTCGACCTACTTTTATCCCTCTCTCTCTCTCTCTCCATCCTCAGCAATTGTCATCCCTATCTTCTCATTATCACACCCTCTCATTTGTTCTAATATTGGATACATCATCGCCAGTCATGACCTGTTGCTAACTTAGATTCTGGTTGTGCCTGCTTTTGATGTTTCTAAAACAAGCTTTGGATTATATAATAATGGTGATGATCACATATACATGATACGGTCATTTTGAACATATACTATAAGTATTATTTTGTTTCATCAAAATTAAGGTTGTGGCTATGGATAGAATTAGGACAGTTAAAATGTTATGTTCTAATTGGATTAAGCTAGTTTCCAAAATTCTAGTTGATTTAAGATAATATTGAATAAGCATGCTTAGAATTGGTTTTAGATTAATGCCGTATTTAGATTAAATTAGTTTTTAGTTCCCATTTGTTTAGAATAGTTGAATGTACAGTTCTGGGTAGTTTGAGATAGTTCAAGTTAGTTGAATATACTTTTTCTGGAAACCTCTTTTTGGGTAGTTTGCTGGAAAAGATCTTAACCCTGAAAAAAAGTTTAATGTGAGAACGACTATTATAATAAAAAATAAAAGAATCCAACAGGTCGAGCAGGTTTGGTCGGAAGGTATTTTTCAGTGTGACACCCACTCTCGCGAGGATAATGAGAGCAAGTTGCCAGAGAAAGAGAGAGAGAGAGAGAGAGAGAGAGAGAGAGAGGTCGCGACCCGGAAGATCTAATGCTTAAAGCCTCTTACAGGATGGTGTCTTCTCGTAAAACAATCCGCTTCTTTTTTAATTGAATTTTGTTGGGTGAGAATTTAATGAGAGGAAAGAATATAAAAAACTGAAGAGAGATAAAACAACACAGACTTGCTAGCAAACCGACAAGAAACTCGCCTTTGGCGATAAAGCAAAAAATTTGTTTTTAAAAAAAAATGTTTTTTAATTTAATAACGTTTTACAAAAACATTTGTCAAAAGTTTTCAAAGATATAAATTAGGAAAACATTATCAGTTTATATATTGGCAAATTAATGAGACTGACTGTAAGATGAAGTATGGTAAAATGCTCTGCATTACAAAACATCTCTGCAACTCTGCAAAACATTCTAAAGCAGATATTCATATGGAGAACGGAAATTAGGTATTGTTCAGTTTGGAAAAACGTTATTTACGAAATGTTTGTACGAGGCTAACCAGATGGATTTGGAAAGTGTTTGGCATTAATTTTCATAGCTCTTTGTTATATTTGTGATCGGTTAATCTTAATGATTTTACCCTGTTTTTTAGCATATCAATTGTCACTGCCACCCAGCCAGTTGGGCAAAAGCAAAAACTCGTCTGACTCTTAGCGGAGCCGAATGTGAGTTAAAAATATAGAGAAACTAACAATAGTAAGAATGTCAGAGAGTGAGAATAAGAGAAAGGGAGAGAGAAAGAAAGAAATAAGCTATTATGGTGTATTTCAATTTATCTTTATTTCCGGAAAACAATTGGCCAACTCCACGTGTATTATGAAGGTGCCATTGACATTGAGAGAGAGAGAGAGAGAGAGAGAGAGAGAGAGAGAGAAAGAAAGAAAGGATGTTTTACCCACAATGACAATAGACACATAAACTATGTTTTATAGTTGATCACATTATCATTGCATCAAGAATTAAACTAACAAAATTAAAGCAATTAATCCTGTTACACAGGAACCAAAAAAATAAACACATGATGATCTATCTCCTTTGACATTTGCAATAAACTACAATAAAGAGCACATGCATTGCAATCTAATGCAATCTTGAGTTAATTTTTATTATAACGACAACTATGTTCGTTACATGTCACCTATTTTATTGGATTTATTAACCTTAATTTTACAACATTTAATAAATATACAAAATACATGTATTGTAGATTGGCAGGAAAGTGTGACAGCATTAAGGCGTAGTTCCATTGAAGGCATATAGATGGCGTCACACTTTCAGATCAATACCTATAATGTGAGTGTAAACCACTACACTTATGCAAATTTTGGTTGTGAAAATAGTTGTTTAAAAAACAAAAATAACCCAGCGGTTTGAACGTGACAAAAAGTAATAAATAAATATGCAAAACACGGGTGTGTTTCATTAGTGTCAGCTTTCTCCTGGGAGAAATTCTAAATTTGAAGTATACTTCAGTAAAATAATTAAGGCTCAATATTAACAAGATAATATTTAATTAGTAATTGAAATCTTACATTAGTTAAGATATTAACCATACTTATTAAATTGAAACTGTGCGCATCTCAGTGGGCAACTTAGTCAGTTGTGTGATTTAAAAACCCCAATATGAGTACTAATTATACACATTAAGAAAATAAGTGTTCGTACATAGTAGAACACCTTGAACACCAGTAAAATAATCATTATTATAATCTGTAGAAGTTTATTGTTAAAGTTAATAAAATTAATCATTAAACCTTCGAACTAATTCACATCGCTAGTTAGGTTGAAGTAGTTGAAAAACTAGTTTTTTTACTAAAAATAAAAGCTAAAATAATGAACGTACCATCGTCTCGAGGCCTGATTATGGCTCCTAGAGGGACATCGAGAAGGTTTACGTTGTCTACAAGTTAGTCAAAAGTGCAATTCAAGTGCAACTTCAACAAAACTGTGCAATTTTTGTTTGGTCTTCAGATTTCCTAACATTAAGACTCTTCCGTGCAAGCTCAACTTTTCCTACACTCTTAGAAATGTGTTTATATATACACTATGTGTCTTAACTTGCACAAAGAAACAGGTAAAATGGAAGTTAATCTTTAACAATTTGGTTTATTTTAAAATTTAAACTACCATTGCGGAAAATTAACTTTCACAAGGTAAACCTGTGTAAAACAAAATAAATTTTTAAATAAAGGTTAACAATTAAAAATGTTTACCCAAACCTACATAGCGTAAGCTACGTTAACAACCCTACACTGTTAAAAATATTGTCTGGTTATAACCTGATTATATGCCGACTTTTCTTAAATTGTCACCTTATAAGCTTACATTTTTGAAATTGTAAGATTATAACCAGAAATGTGCTCAATGTCAGGTTATAACCAGACAGTATTTTTAATAGTGTAGTAATAATAAATTTACACAAGCGCCATCTAGCGTGCAAGAAACAAACAAACCAGTTGCGATTCTTTATTCATTGGATCCATATTATTGCAAACATGATAAAAAACTTTCTTAAGCTCCAACTCTCTAAATAATACTCATGTACATTTATATTCAAAAAATCAGTATTTTAAAATTGGCAAATCACGCTTTCTAAAAATTTACTACTCACCTCAGTTTTTATAGTGCTTGTTTTGTCATCGGTGAACACTACATATACCACAAAAAGCAATAATCGAGAAAATCGGGTTTAGGTTAAGGCTCATAGTCAATAAATTGAATGTCGAGTAGAGTTTGTCCACATTTTTACAGAGAGTGATTGTAAAAAATCAAAGTATTCTAGTAAAGTATAAAGCACGCAACAAATTTAGAAATTGTGAGGGAAGAACAGTCACATGCAGGCAACACTCAAGAAACGCCCAAAAATGTTTTCTATCTTTGACAGTTCAAAGTGGCCTTTTTGAGATGTAGCCAGAGGTAAAGCTCTATAGCGATTCACAATTTCTTAAGCAAGCCGATTTTTGACTAATGCATGTAAAACCAAGTTTTTTGCGTATTTCACTTATGACGTGTGAAATTTTTGAAGAGGGTATGAGGGAATACTCTATTAAACTTTATTTCAAATTGCAAATATTTTTTTACTGACTTGTTGTATTGACAGTGACTAAACAACCGTCAATTATGCTAGTCAACATATAATCTATTTGTTAACACATACAAACAAAGGTATGAAAATGACACTTTGTGTAAATCAAGCTGAGGTGTTGAACTTGAGGTGTTTTAAAGAGACTCGGTTTCCCTAATGTTTACCCGATGTCAGAATTTCTTAATTCCTGGTTAAAAACTGACATTAGGTTTTTTAGTGACTGGTTAAATTTCAACTTAAAACTTCAATCAAATTGTGCAAATAAAAGAACAAAAAGTGATTCAAATTTTAATAATTTTTATAGTTTTTTTAAATATTCTTATTTGCCGAGTCTCTAAACTTGCTGCTGGCCTGTTGGCCATCTCGGGTTATTAGCATCTTTCATTAATGATAATTATAGTTTGAAAGTGAGATTTTGTGGTATGCAAAGGCTATAATTGATTTTTTTCAAAGTTATTAGTTGGTTTGCAAACAGATTGTTTGCAAAAATATCACTGCAGTGTATAGTCAAAATTTTATTTTTTTGACGTAATCAGACAAACACAAATAAAAGGAGTAATTGCATCACTTCAGGTGGTGATGATTATAAATATAAGCTAACTTTAGTGTGAGGAAACTTGATCTTGACTTGACACACAACGAGATGCCAAACAGCTTCGAACTGGCACCCAACGGTGATCATGTTAATCTTCCCTCTTTGGGTGAGTTAGTTGACGAGTTCGAGTTTGCGATCGATGAGAAGGACAATGTAAAGTTGGAGAAAAACATAATCTTTCTGAAGACCAACCCATCAAAAAACGATTTGAAGCAAGACAAATGCCAATTTGTATGGTTTAACATTTTCACTATGGTCATTCTTCACATCGGTTGGTTTGTGGCACTCACTTATGTACCAAATGCCAAAGGGGCCACATTGTGTTTCATGATCTTAGTGATGCTTTTGAGCACACTCGGTATACAGGTATGCACTAACTCTGGAGCCAATGATCCTACATAGCCAACTTCTTTTCCTGGCTCTTGGGCAATCATTTCCCGAACAACTTTAACACTGGAACAGATTCTGGGGTCACTTTGGTAACCCCAAGCGTTAAATTAATTTTTAAAAAATACTTAGATTAAAATGATAGACTTGCCCTTTCTTAACTTTTCCTAAAATTTTATCTAGTTTACATTAAAATTTAAATCATAGAAATTGAATAAACCAGGTTTGAGATATTCT
>WURS02019469.1:0-12017 GCA_011762765.2 Rhinocypha anisoptera | reverse complement strand
AAGTTGTGCTGAGCCGACACACTGTGCGGAGTTGTCTTGGTTGGGGTGTTGTGTTTGGCAGCCACTATCGCCCGTCGCCCCAACCCGCGTATACAAATTAATGGCAATGGAAATAACCCCCTATTTGAAAATAATCTTCAACAAGTCCCTAACTTGATTCTTGAGCATATCATCGTTAGTTCTATCATGGGGTATCTCTATTCCCAGAGCTTAATAATGAGAAACCAGCATGGGTTCCGTATGGGCATATCTTGCGAGACCCAACTAGCACTCTTCGTACAGGACATTTTAGTCTCAGGAGAAAATAATGTTCAGGTCGAAGCTATATTTCTAGATTTTAAAAAAAGCATTTGACAGAGTTCCGCAAAGGAAATTACTGCAAAAGTTAGAAAGCTACGGTATAGACAAGGCCGTAATAGGGTGGATTCATGAATTTTTAATTGGTCGAGAGCAGATGGTATTGATAGACGGTGTGGCATCTGAGAGAATAACCGTCTCCTCTGGTGTCCCCCAAGGAAGCATTATCGGTCACTTACTATTTCTCCTTTACATTAATGATATTAATACCGTGGTCTTTGGCTGGCCAGTGAATGGAGTTGAGTCCCGCCAGTTGCATGGGTGTTGTGTTTGTCCAATAGGGACTTTTTCTATGATTTGAAGTGGTGAAAGTTTACCACATTCGTCGAAGCACCCTTTAAACAAAAATATTACCATTAGTCATTTATTTCTCTACTAAACATTCTTTCCTTGAAAATTTCCCGGGAAAATCTTCTACTCCACTTGGCAAATTACCCTACGGAACCCCTCCTACTCTTAAAACTTTTTCTTATTGTTTTTTATTAAAATTGCTTTGGTTATAAATACCAAATAACAATATTTATTTCAGAGTATGTATTTTTATGACAGGATAATAATTGCTGAGTAGTAAAATAAAGTTAGAAATGCCTTTCCCCATAAAATATCTTATTCATTACAGGAAGAACATAAATTTTCCTAAGATATTTAACTGAACGGACACCTTATCCAAACAAAATTTATTTATTCGGCTGACGGGTCATTTATTGCTGCAGAAGTAATGTTTACCTGAATATTGGTCAATCTAACCATGCAATGGCCGTAGTCCATGTGGATTCCATGTGGAGTGCTGCGGGGTTTATAACTTACTATATTGATTCTTACTTAAATTGGCATCATTACCTCCATTGGAATTATTAGATAGTGTTTTATTATGTAGGTAAATAAATAACTGGTAATATGATGAAAATATTTAAAAACATATAAATTCTGCTCTCCATCCCTTCATATCAATTCAAGAATTATTTTTGTACGTTTGTCCGTCAGTCCTCACATGTTACAATGTGTTCTTGGAAAAATGGTACTGGATCTAGTGGCATCATTCTCGATTATATATTACTAGCACTTTGAACGGAATGGTTACCATGACCTAAGATAATTCTCTGAAAAAAAGGATAGGTCAAGGCTGATAAGACTCAGTTGGCCATAAAAATCATTATGTTTACTCGAATCAGATAGCAATGCCATTTAGATATGTGTTCCAATAAACTGATGCCTTCATTCGTTTGATGATCCATGTTTATTTATTTTATATGTTAAGTCATCAACTCATTCATGGTGCAAAATTATTTCATCTCACTTAAACTTTTTTTCTTTTTACTCCTACAAGATAAATGTGTAGTTTCAAGCGTGGAATTTTAAAATTCAAACATTTTAGTGATAAGGAGATTTCAGCTTTCCTCTGTAAACATTAAAAGTGGAAAATTGATATCTACCTATCGTTGAAATAATCCTACAATATTTTTTTCAAAATTCACTGAATTTTTTAAAATTAAGTGGCCATTATTCTGCTACTAATTACCTCCACAGTATATTTTCGATTCAACAATGAGATCGATTCAACGATGAAATCAGAAATATATTACAGGTACCGACATACTACGGTAGATTAGATCACGTACATAAAATCAGAGAGTTAAGATGCCGACCAGATAGATATAAAATGTCATTTTTTCCTCGCACAATTAGAGATCACAATAGGTGTAGTCCAATGTCCGGAGTTACTAATCAGGGTAGTTAGTGTATATCTGTATATTTTCATGCTTGTATTTAAAATGTAGTTCCTTGTCTTGACCTTGCACTTTGTAAGGACATTTTTTAGTTGTTTTGCACGCTTGTTATGAGCGGTCTGACTTAGTCCAGCATGTTTTGTAGCTCTCATATTAGTTTTTGCATAATAGTTACTTCTTTTTGTGCGTAATGGATGACCTGTATCATGTTTATTGAGAGTGCATGTGAATGTATGGTGGTGGCTCACCCCTTGCCACACTCCCTTGTGGCGGCTTGCAGGGTATTGTGTAGATGTTTATTTTACGAAGTGATTCAGTCTAAAAATTCTTTCATTCCTATTTAATATTTATTAACGTTATTATACTTTTCTCTCTTTGCCACGGCTATTATTTTGACTCATTTTCCATTTTTCATTCTTTTAAATCTGCATTTTTCTCTTTGGTTCTCACCTCTGCATATAGGTTTTATATGAAACATTAAGTGCAATAAAATTATCATTATTATTGCACCTCACTACTCAACCAATGAGTATATCATTTTTTTATTAAGATGAGCTATCGTTATTTTCCCAAATATATTTTTCAGAAATAATACTCAATATTTCCATTTATTTCTTATTATCAGATTGACACTCAAAATGTCTTATACTATAATTTAATGTCCGTATTCGTGCAGAATGAATTTTTCTACCTTTCACTAACACCCTATAATATGACATAGAATCTCATTTAGCATCTCTCATAATATATTTGTATACTTTTTTAATAATAAGCATTGTTTTCCACAGTTTTTTTCATTTGTCTGTTTATTTTTCTCAGAACACTCAACACAGAAGAAATACAATCGATACTGCAGCCCAATGTGGCAATGGTCTATAATTTCCCTATGGAATTCATTCCCCAATAGAATGTTACTCTTGTATTTATCCTGATCCCTAACTGCCAATGTTGCATTGATATAAAATGAAGTCTCTTCTAAAGTAAATAAGTAAAATCATTTGTTGTAAATATTCATTGATCCACTTACATTTTCATTCAGGATTTCAATATTTTACTCAACGTATTCATTTTGAATAAAAATGCAACTATCCACAGGAAAGAGTAAAAATATTTATTTACCCGAGTTTTGGTGTTACTTCACCATCTTCGGAATTACAAGTGTGGGGTACAAATTCCACACTTGTAATTCTGAAGATGAAGTGACCCCGAAACTCGGATAAATATATATTTTAACTCTTTCCTGTGGATAGTTGCGTTTCTATTCAAAATTAATATTTCATTCTTCCACAATATCACGCCTAATTCTTCTTTACTTACTCAACGTATTTTTAAAGATTAGACATATTACTGTATACATACATTTTAAATGTATTTAAAATTATTTTTTCTTGCTCATGAAAATCTGACCAAGGAATTTTCTTGCATCTTTATTTGCGAATTTTCCCCAAAAACGTTCTGGAATTAATTTTTCTTGATAAAAATCATCCTACCTCGTAATAGCTTACACTACTTTTGGTGTTTCTAGCTTAAAATCAAGTTAAACTGATATAATTTTGATATGTTAAATCCCGATTTTTATGTTAATAGATCATTGAAATTTATGATTCGTAATGATGATTTCTTCAAGTGTAAATGGTGCTTTGATCGTATGTGGCTACACCATCTATTGAAAATGGTAAAAATCTACAGAAAAAAAGTAATTTCCTCTAATTTTCTAATTTACTTATTATTAGCTTATATTTATTTCACTTCTGTTGAAGAATTATTTGATTAATTAAGGTTTTTTTTATATTTGCATGTTTTATATCAAAAATCCATTTTAAACTACGGGTCTTTAATGTTATCACAGTGAAATTTGACATAAAAAATATATTTTCTTGTCTTAAATAATTTTTTCATTCGCATATGAACACATTTCATGCACATATACATATATAAAAATAACAATTGTACAGAAAAATAATTAATGTCCTTAAATAACTGATTGCGAACAATATTCAAATTTGTTACAATGAAATATAACATTCATCCTTTACAACTAAAAAACAAGAACGCATGCTTTAAGTATCCTAACAAAATGTAATCTTTTATAATGATAAGGAAAACCCCAGAAAATATTAGTATCTAATTTGGATTAAAATTTCATATGAAATAAAAAGAACAATTTCCTTGATATATATTTTCCTCTATTACTGGTGAAATGTTACTCGAAAACGTGGCAAAATTGGTCTATTCAAAGGACCAGTCTTTGTCTACGTTTTTCGAGATGTGAATTGAGTAATTTTCACCGAATCAGGCGTGATGTGGTGGAAGTGATTCATACTGAGAGTAAAGTACTGAAAAAGTGCTGTTTTTTACTCTGAGTATGTGAATTGAGGTTTATTCTCTGTATTTTTGAGTTTTTATGTTTTATACTTTTTACAGAGCTTTTACTTATTTACATAAGGAATTAATTATCTTTTCTCCCTTCATCATCGTGTGATTTTTCAGCTTTATTCTCGTTCATCATCTCGCTCCAATGCACCGGGTAATAAAGTATTGGAATCGATTCGTCTTAGTTGTTTTCCTTCTGGTCAATTTGATTTTTATCTTTTAGAGGAAACTTTGGAAACTAATTATTCGCATTAGAAAATTTCTCAGGTTTTCATGAATAAATTATGAAAGGAGATAGTGTGTGTGACATTTTTCTTGATATTTGAGCCTATTCCATAAAATTTTACATTATAAAAATTCAATATAAAATTTTAAAGGTCATTTAGTTATGAGAAATATACATTTACATATATATATTTTTTAAATGTTAGACATTTTATATCGCAGACATGTTTGGTTCATTTTCTCTAAGTAATAAACGGCTCATATTTTCTCTCTTTTTATTTCGAAGAAGTTGAGTCATGAAACACTTTTCTGTTTATCGTCGCTGTTGTGATACCTGATGATGATAAAGACGACCACAATATTTTAAGGTTATAGAGTCAACTTGCCTCAAATATGGATGCATTAAATTTCGTGTTTACAGTTACGTATTTCCTTTAGTAATTTTTAAAGTTTTCTTTCATATTAATAATTGGAAACCACGGTCTCGAGACTCATATTTGTATTGAACGAAAATTAAATAAAGCGTTATTATCTTGCCCACAAATTTTGTGGTTGGCGTTTCTGGGCATACACCGTCCATTTATGATCGACGCTATATGCGAACGTAGTGCTTCAAGAAATATCGATGGACCTTTGTCAAACAGGAGAAAATGCCAGTGGGCCATGCAATATTGTTCAAAAGGTAACTAAATCTTAAAACACGCCCTATATATAAGATTTTCTTAGCAGGAAATAAAATTTTCTTTAACCAAAAAAACAATAATGTCCAAATGTGTAAACACGTAATTACAAATTAGATACTGAGAGTAAAAAACAGCACTTTTCCACAGAAAAATAAAACTTTATGTACGACGTACGTTTCAGCTCACTGAGCTATCATCAGTTACCACTCACAGTTGGTACCTGATGATAGCTCAGTGAGTTGAAACGTACGTCGTACAATAAAGTTTTATTTTTCTGTGGAAAAGTGCTGTTTTTTTTATTCTCAGTATGAATCACTTCCACCACATCACGCCTGATTCGGTGAAAATTACAAATGAGACACTATTCAACGACATCTCTTTTAAAACTAGGTTTGGATTCAGTAAATAGGATTGATAATAAATTTTTCTTGCCGTTAATTATTGTGCAAATATTTATTTATTGTCATTTTTCGTAATTTAACATATTAAGTATACATGGATAAGGATTTGTCGATTTCAACTCAGAGTTTTTCCTCGGATCATGACGTTAGTCCCAGCGGATACTCGCAATTGGAAACTTTTTTTTCGACGACGAAATCTAAAGACAGGGATAACAAGCGAATAGCAATTAGTTGATATAAATTCCAGAATAAATCAGGTTTATCGTCATAAATTAGCAATATTGTGATATTTGATAGAAAACAACATAGCATGAAATCTGAATGTATTCGTCCGCTTTGTTGTCTTTGAGTCAGTATAATGGCTGACACAGAAGCAAGTTTTGAAGAAGATTGAAGAAGAATTGGCGTCTCATCGTAAATTTGTTCTATATTAATTACCTACGAATCCTCTTGGGACATTCCCTTAATTATATTTAAACTTTCAGATGCTCACTGAGACCGTTCTCAATCTCCTTCTCAGGGAAACTTATCCATCTTGCCTTGGCCACGTTCCGTTATCTTGGTGCATTGATGACTATTGATTTAGTTAGCTACGAATGGCTTCATTCCTCGCCCTTATGCTCCTAATGCCTCTTTATTACATGGTGGATAATATCAAAGTTTTTCAGGAATGTGGCGAAAAGGATTGCTTGCCTGCTCAAGGTCTTAGTGATATTTTAGCGTTAGATATCTTAACTGTTCTTAGTTTAAACTGATTACATGGCAATATTTAAAAAATATTATGTGTCAATATCATCAATAATCAATACTTAGCCACAACTTAACACCTTTTACTTAAAAGAAATGTGATATAATATATTAATTTCACGACCAATATTCATCGGAATGGATTGAGTTGAGAAAGCAAGGATAACCTAAGGTGATGGAGTGTCCCATTGTCATACGGTTTCGTAATGAGGGATGCAAGGATACTACATACCGTAGGTCTCTCAAACCTGAGGGGTCACGACTGAGGTATGCACCGGCCTATTTGGAGTCAAACGAAATCCGGAGAAGAAAATCTTGCGGGAAGCATGCGTCTAAGATATATTAACATTGCTCTAGTTGAAATTTATGTTGGTTATCGGATGGGTACAAAGTATTGGAGTGCAGATTTTCGCGGTGCTGGTTTAATGAGAATGATCACCGTTTAATGTCAATGATAATGAGGTGTTCACCGCGTCGATTCACGGCATTAGACGAAATAAATAAATTTCAGGAATTCCAGCCGGCTTCTCCAAGTTCGATGCTAAATTAATTCATCAACTCTTCCTGTAATCCAACAATTCAATTCGTAAAATAAATAGTAATGGATTGAATGAGAAGTTCTTTTTTTACGAGGAAATTTACCGAGTATTCCTCTCTGTCTTCGGTAGTGCGGACTATTTCTCGAAATCAGAGTGTCATTTATTAAAGAAAAATCACTTTTCAGGCCTCCATAAGAGCACATAGCTACCTGTTCCGCAAGTTGGTTCGGTAAGGTACGGTATCGTTTGTTCCTTCTGGTGGGTACAGTGTTTGCACTTGGGTAGATATATTACTTTTGGGGTGTCGCAGTTTCCGAAAGTCTGTAGCTGAAAGCGTTTCGTTGGAGGACGATATTTGATAGTTTGAGGAGAAAGTCAGTTGATGGGTTCTGTGGGTGGATTCGGGTCGATATGAAATGGGATTGGGGGTCCATGCCTTCGGCATCAGAATTTGTAGACTCCCACTTCGTACCGATAGTCAAAGAGCTTTCCTCCTTCATCATGGACTCGTGCCACTTTCTAGAAAAACTTCACCCCATAAAAATTTTTTCCGAAATAACTTCATATTGGCCACGCTTGATCACTTTACACCTCAATCCCTACGACAAAGGTATGGATTCCCTATCCCACTTCCTATTGACCCGAATCCACCCGCAAAACCCATCAACTGACTTTCTGTTCAAACTATCAAATTTCATCCAAAAACGCCTTCAGATACAAATATCGCTTCTTCCTTTAATCGAAGGACCGGCAATGGGTACCAGAATGTCCCCTTTGTACGCCTACCTCTTCAAGGGAATGCTCGAAGCAGAGTTCCCCGCCACCCAGACTCCAAAACCTGATGTCTGGTTGAGGTTCATTGACATCTTTTTAGTGTTGGACCTCAGGCGAAGAATATCGGACGACTTTGCTAAATTCCGTAAACCTTCTCCTCAATAACTTTACCTTCACCATTTCCTCATCCAAAATTACCTTTCTAGATATAGACACCCATAAGTCAACTAAGACAGAAATATATTACAGACATCAGTCCACACCAAACTTTCTGAAAAGCAATGGTACTCACACTGCAACACCTCAACTGCCATGCCACCTACATCATAAAAATTTATTCTGTGTTCGCTCTCCACAAGACGTCACCGTATTCGCAACACAAAAGAAAAACTCAACGACTACTAAGAAACATTACACAACTCCCTCAGTCGGAAATCTTACCCACAAACACTTTTATGAATAACCCTTACTATCACATTCAACCCGTTTCATCCCAAAAAATAGACAAAAAGCAGAAGATAGCCTTAATTTACATACCACATTATTTTTGGATTCCAAAAAATAAACGCGATCAGCAAAGAATTGTTCCCTATTCTTCAAACCAAACAATAGATTACAAACTTATTATCCAAGCCCTCCTTCTTGCATTAAAAACACCCACATATTTCATCAAACATACTGAATCATAATAGTCCAGACACAAAAACAGAATTATGCAACCAATCTTGCCATTAACCTAGATGCAAGTCATGTCCAATTTTCAAACTTATCACCACCTTTCACAGCCTAAAAATTCCGACACCTTATTCCATCCTGGCTTCCGGAACCTGCAACACACCAAATGTAATACATCTCCACAAATGAAAGCATTGTCCTACCTTGTACGTAGGGGAATGCACTACACGCCTGAACCTACGCATAAGCAACCACCGGTCATCACGCAGAGGCTTCTCACTTCATTCCAACTCTCCATCTCATCTCACGCAAGCATAAACAAATTAAAGTTTGACGAAGGATTCACGACCTCATAAATTCACTTGTTTCCGATCAACACACCTAATGAGGTCCGCAAACATGAATCCTCCACCATATAAAGTCTTAATTAGTTCATCCCTCGGGGTTTGAACATCTCTCACTAACTTCTTGATTGTCTTTCATTTCCATTCTTCATATTATCCCTCTTCTCATTCATTTTTTCATTCACCTTGCCGTCTCTTCTCCCATCCCCACCAACTTTCTTCTATTTCCCTCTCCCAATTCTCACACTCTCACTCCATCCTCAGTCCCTCGGATATCTGCGTGACCCTCTCCACTCTTACAAGTAAAAAACACCACTCATCCTGTGCCCTATCTCCCTCCAACCCTCCCCCCCCCCACTTCGCGCTACCCTAAGGCATTACCGCACCGAAATTTGCCATTAACCATTTTTCTCTTAGCATCCTAGAGTAGGTTAGCAGCCCGAAACATCGCAGTAAGTTTGAATTGAGCGATTTCTCTCTGTGTTCCTGTCCGTCTCCAGTCTTCAAAAAAATTTTATAGATTTTTTTCCTTTTAATTAATATATTTAAATTTATTGAAAAAATGTATGTATATATTCGGCTCCACCAACGAATTTTTTAAAGTAATCTATGTCAACTTTTGTATTTATTTAATAGCCCACATGAGGTAAGATGGGAGAGAAGGCTCTGAAGTCCTATTCCTACTCCTAAAAAAAGACTTTCTATCTATTCAATCCTTGACGATTTGCAATAATGTTTCGATTTTTTAAGTACATCAATTACTCCCTTTACTATGAAGTTATTGCAGTGTATAGAATAGAAAACAAAATATGAATCAATCTTACTCAGTGTTTTTTCACAAACTCTCTGGATTTTAGCAGATTATGCCATAGGAGTTAATGCCAATACACTCTTCTCTACTATAATTTCCTAACATAACTCTTTGTTTTCCTATCTTCTGCATTGTAAAACCTTTGTTTTTTGTGGTGTCCTTTCTTATATATGTTGAAAATAATAGCATTGTCATTTCAATTGAAAGATTTATTAACACTTCATGTCTTTATCATATTCCCTGTCGATTTCTCATATATGTTGCTATTCATAATTTGTACTAAGTTTTACAATTTAATTGGATTAACTTCTGTAGCTTTTTCGTAAACTATCGCATTCTCCTTTGCTGCATATACTTTTTTCTGAAACAACACATTATTATTCTAGTAAATTTTATTTTATGAATTCATTTTTGTATAAAAAATAGAGAAGGGAACTCAAGCCATATTTTTTAATGAACCTTTAATGACAACTATATATATTACGCCGATACCTAATACCTGTGAAAAAGGGCGTTCTTCTTCTCCTGTTACGGAAAGACACAATACGCCTGTTATCCGATAAAATTTATTTGGTCGTGCACAAGTCTCAGAATATCCATATATACTCCTTGAAATGTTTAATAATATCTGAGCAGTTTACTTAAGATCAATCCTCAAGGTAAAATTTATACTAAGCAAATATATGTTTATGGTACCTCTTTATAGGCTTTGATTTCCTTTAAAAAATCAACTTTAATTAAACAGTTCCATATTAACTTAATTTATCTTTTGTTAACTTGAGTTTTCATCTTTTCAACCCTTCAACCTTTTCAAATAACCCTGTTAGTTCCTAATTCTGTATCTATATTTGTCCTTAAGTCTGTGTCTTCCGCGAAACGCAATATGCTTATCTTTTCATCATATATCCTCAACACGCCTTTTATCTTTCCTTGATCTTCTCTTTTGCCTTCTCAATGTATATATTAAAGATCAACAGAAATAATGGGTATCCTTAAATGAGTGCTGAAAGCTGTATAGCTTTCATTAAATTTTGTTTCACCACATCCTTTATTTACCACTGCTTCTAGCAGTGTAGAGCTTTGTGTCAGTATACTATATATATATACCTACTATGTGGTAAAATTCAGTTTCTTTATGATAAACGCCGTTAGGTTCCACTCCGCGTTTACAAAGACTTTTTTGTGTTCGGTGATGGAAAAACCAATGCGTTTTTTCCGTTCCATTCTCTACGATAAACCTATGAGGAGGAATATCTTATCAATCTATTTCTACTTTATGCAAATCAGTCTCTAGTCACATTCCTTTATATATTCCCCTCCAGACTTTGGTAGATCAATCTTATCCTACAGCGGATGGCTTGCATGTGTTTTTCTTACCAGAGTTCTCTCTTTTTTCTCATGTGAAAAATGACGTTCGTTCTTAAGGCAACGCAAATTACACTTTTGGCAAAAACTGAAATATTGGATTATATACGTGATGAAAATACTTTTATCGAGTCACTGTAGCTTTACACATATTTCCTTTATTCACTAATATCTTTAGAAAAAAATTATTTCACTACTAAATGAATCTCAATTCTTTACGTCTTCGTTGTCTTCAATGAATTGTTGACAATTCTTCCTACTTTGTGATGGAAACTTTCAACACATCTTCCATTCTAATTAATATCCAAACGCATTCTTCTTCTATATTTGTCATGCCTATGAATATTTGCTAACACACCTGGAAAGGCATTGATATTTGATTTCCTTCGAATGATATCTCATAATTTTCTTTGTGGTAAAATTTCTACCTTATTTTTACCTAATTTAAATAGTTTTTATCAATTTTTCTTAAATTCAGCAATAATTAAGTACTTTAAAAATTTCTCATATTCTGAGAATTTTCCTTTATCCAAATGTGCAAAGAATAATGTAATGGTTTTCGTTGTCCCTATTGTCTGCACTTAGCCCTTGATCTTCTTGAATTATCTTCCAGCTATTGAATTATTTAACTCAGCTCCCTTTCTTACTCTGTTCATAACCTACCCTTTTTACATCCAGAAAACGTAATAAAAACGTGTCGTAACAATATAATTTAATCAACGGTCACTGAATAATAAGTTACTGTAACAGTTATCATTTTGCTGTGTTACGAACAGCTCTGTCGATGAAGAGCGTGCGGATTGTTAATATGGAAGAAAGGAAATGATTTCCAAAACAACCACGAAAATATTTTGAATAGATAACGTGCCAACAAAATCCGTAAAGAAGAATCAGGCGTGATATGGTGGAAAAATGAGAAATCCATTTTGAAAAAAGGAAGCAACTATTCACGGAATAAAATATATTTATTTGACTCGAGTTTCGGTGTACTACACC
>WURS02019459.1:0-12017 GCA_011762765.2 Rhinocypha anisoptera | reverse complement strand
ACTTGAACATCTTGTTCCACTCCACGTTATCAAATGCCTTTTCTAAGTCCACGAATGCTACATATAGTGGTTTGTTTTATATATATTATTATATATACAATATATATTGTATATATACAATAAAAGTATATATATTGTATATATATATTTATTTTTTATAATGTAATAGAATATTATACATATCCATGTATACCTATGATTTATGAGCTCCCTGTGCAGCATCTTTCATTGCTTTTGTATTTTTAAAGAAATTCATAAGCATTTGATAGTACAGACCATAGAATTTCGTCCCATTGGATGTTTGCAGTAACCGACCGAAAAACGAATATTTGAATGGACAAGAGAAGCATCGAAGTTTTGAATCTCACGTGAACCTGTATGGCGGTTGTCCCGGATGAATTACTGAAGAAGAGAGCGAATAAAAATCATATAAGATTATAATGATTACCCTTTATCCTAAGAATTACACACACCAGATTTTTAACCATCAGTAGCATATAAATATATTTGGGTATTAGTCTATTCAATGATATTTTATTTTGACTTGAAATTAAATTAAAATGTCAACAGAAGTCATGAATGGCACAAGAATAAATTTTAACAGAGTACTGGATACTGGAGTTACTGGATAAAATTATGATATCCAACAAAAATGTTAATTGCATATGTAGTGCTGTTGAAATGACATGACCTCGGTCATTCTGATACGAATCGTTAATGCAATCTTTTCAGGTTCGAATAACTAGGCTGTTAAAGGACTCCGCTGGTTAGACCCTGGGAAACATTATGTACAAATCTCAAGGAAACAAATTACAGGGGCACTTCCAGATGGGAAGTCCAGAAAATCTCTTCTGTGAGTCATTATGTCTGAAATATTATTTGGTTAATTCATTAAGTCATCAATGTAGGTTTCAAAGATCCATAATGGTTTTCAGTAGATCTACAAACAAATCTGTACCCTGCCAAATGCCAAACCAGCCAAATTCTTCTCCTGTAAAAAAGCTGAAATTTTGTCTTCTAGCTTTGGATCCAGTGATGGGAAAGAGACAAGAGGAAAATATCTGAAACAGTCAGGCAGATATACCGAAATCTCGCCAAATATTCTCCATTTGCCTTGGCTATTCTCGTCATTTAAAAAATTCGGTACTCTACAAAAGAAGCAGTGAAATCACAGCCACTTAGATTAAGATATGGATTTTGAACGAGTAATTAAATTTCCCAGAAACGGTACGTGGTTATACATTAAATATTACAGATTAAAAGTCTACTTTTTAACATTTTTTAAATTTTTAGCTTTTCCGCCGAGGACTATTCTCTAAGACATTACGATTCGTTCTCATGGGATTTTAATAAATTAATCATCATATTTCACCAGAAGTGAACGCGACTTCATATGTATGAGATTGTATAGAGGCTGTTCATTTATGCAGCCATTTATGTTGCCTGTTGTATGTCGTGGACTCTGCGGCCCCTTGCGCGTTCGTTGGCACAAGAATAAAAGGGAACGAAATGCCATATCCTAATTACACGGCATGTTCGGTCGCCGGATGTGGCCCAAGCGGTTTTCTGGACGGTCCCCGACTCAAACCTGTCCCAAAGGTCGGAGCATCGTTTGCACTTGATGCTATTTCTGAGAGCAGGAATAGGATTTAATTTAAGTAGGTAGACAAAATTAAAACTCACCTTTTACTCCCGTTGCAGGTACACGAGTTGAAACGATTATATAAATAAAAAAAGTTAAAAATCACGTTTTTAAAACGGACTAAAAAGTATGAAATAATTTCTTCTATCCGCGTTATGAAAATTTGGAAAAAAATTGTGATTGTGAATTTTAAAAATTTTGAAAATAAATGTAAGATTTAAAACGAAAAAGGTGGAGCGCATACTGTAGATAATTTGATGCATGAATAGTTCACATAAGTATATGAACTGTTGGTGCTTTTTATCAACGACAGAAACCCCCAACACTCCCTACTATAACCGATTGCATGCGCACAACGTATTTCGTTTTAAATTTCACATCTATTTTCAAAACTGTTGAAAATCATAATCACAAATTTATTCGAATTTTCATTACGGGGATAGGATAAATTATTTCATACTTTTTACTCCGTTTTAAAAATGTGATTTTTAATATACAACAATAATCTAATTATAATTAATAATATAATTAATTATATAATTATTTCATACTTTTTAGTTCGCTTTAAAACGTGGTTTTTAAATAGTCTCTTTTACTTATATTTAGATACATATCTCATACTTTTTTAGTCCGTTTCAAGATTACCGTTTTTAAATATTTATATGATTTTTCTCCTAGAGGTTCATTTCCGCCGCTAGAATACAATTTTCTTCCGGCGACGCCGAGGAGCATCGAAAATAAAATTATTTTCAATTTTTTCAAACTTTTTCAGTGATCCATCGACAGCCCTGAAAAATTTTCGCTTGGGTACCGAAAAAAAAGTTGACCCCTGCTGCAAAAGTTTCAAGTCTCAAACTCGTAGGGAAGTTAGTTTAAAATCGATTCCCAACTTTGACCCCAACAGACCTCCAAAGAGATAGACATGAAACGGAGTTAATAAAAACGTGACAATAATCAAATATATAGTTATGGCGAAAATAAAATGTTAACCAATCTCTATTAATGAAACATCAGCATCTACATATACACATCTTGTTGATTTTGGAGAAAAAAGTAAAAAAAAACTTTTCCACTTCCACGCAATATTTTATTAGCACGACCCGGGTTACAACACACTGTGTCAATTTCACCTCGTTAGTGTTAATAAAATATTTCGTGGGGACCCCAATGTTTATTTTTGTTTAAATTTCCTTTCTCTCCAATATGGCAAGTTTCCACAGGGGAAAGTCTATTATTGCACAATATTGTATGTAGGTTGTATTAATTTAGAATGCTCCTAGATGGTAGGTTAAATTTAATTCAATAAAATTGTCGGAACTACTCATTAAAACTGGTTCACTTTTAAAGAATTTAATCTTGAAGGCGCTGAGTTTATTCTCATCCTGCCATTTAATAGACATTAAAAAACTTAAACTTTAAAAAACATTTAAACAGAATAATGGTATTTAGAAACTTTGATGTGAATAACTTAAATGAGTACCTATTGTTTGATGAATGATTTTTGTTCTTGCATACAAACTCAATGGTCTTAGTAATACCTAGTGTGTACATATTTTTTATTTAAAACTGGACTTGTATAAACCATTATGTGGTCTACTGAATAAGTAATTATGGGTCCAAAATTTAAGAAACGCCTAATTATTAATCGTGCGGTAGTGAACAATATACTAGAATATCCTACCAAAGAATATCACATTCTTCATGAGTGATAATAATTCATTCACGAGTGAACACCGCACAAGCTCTTGCATTGGAGGATATGGTTTCAGATTTTCAATAGGAAAAGTGGATGACGCATTGAAACACAGAATACACGAAATTAGATGTCCATTTTATTTTTACTCTCGCTGGTGTACTTGTGTTCGGGCACAAACATCTAAATACATATAGGTTTCTCGGGATATACTGAAACTTACTATCACATCATACCCTTTTTTTTACAGCGCATGATAATCTGATGAATCCAACATCATCCTGAAACCCCTATTTTTTTTGAGTTCCGAATTATCTTTTCCTCCATGTAAGGGGAAAAAATAAGAAATGTTTATTTTTCGACATCTATTCTTATGGGTTCTCAAATTTTAATAATATACATTCTCTGTGGAACTCTCTCTCTCTCTCGAGGAAAAGTGCATTAAATAGAAAAATGACGATTTTCCCAACTGTAACCTTCGGAAATACTCTTTATAACTTCGAGTCCCCCATTTCTTTAGATTTGATAACGTGCTACGCTATTCCAACACCTATCTTAACATACTTAAAGTTTCAGCGTGAAAATCTCACAAAGTGGTCGTGGCCTTCTCGCTATTCGGGAACTCGAATAGTCGTCGAGGTTCTTCTGCTGCATAATGCCCTTCGGATATCAAGGAAAAGGCTAAGATAACACTGTTGATCGTTTTTTTTGCGATTATATATGTTATTTTGTTATTTGAAATCTTCATGCGAGTGAAATTATCAATGTGGATGGCGTGCGAGACCTCGAAAATGAAGGATAGGTGATATAATTCTAGAAATACAATAATAATAATATCAGACTAGTTTCAGCGCCTTCGATCACTCGTCCTTCATGTGACTGATCCGTGTGTGTGTGTGCATTGTGGTGAGTGTTATCCATGTCTAAGACGCGTTCACACCATCGCTCACTCGGTTCTCACTAGCTGGACCACACACTTTATCCTCAACTCCGAGAGTCCCTTATGTCTCATTCAAGTGGTGGTGGGTTTTCAATTTAATTTTAATTAATTTTAGCAATACATTTACTACGCTAATTTGAAAATTAACGCTTAGTTTTCTCCGACAAATAGGTAGGAAACAGAAATTCTACCGAGCGTCGGGGACTAGATATCCAAAGGAGGCCAGGATCTTATTTAAAAAGTAGATGAGGACCTTGCATCAATTTTTGTCATATATGGCCATATACACTGGTCTATCGCACCTTTTGCAAATGCTGGCATGTTCTAACGTTGTATTGCTATCTCATTACTCCAAATAGGTATACGTTTTGGCATAATATCTCACTTGAAATCGACAAAACATGGACTGTGTGGTGCAAAAATGACCTCGACGTCATCGGCACACCGTTTGAAATGAATTTCTACCTAATTTTGACAAAAGATGAGCGAAAAAATTTTCATGGAACATTATAAAAATTTCAAAACTGCCCAAAAAAAGGAGTTTCATGTTTTCATATTCTGGCTGTGCACGACTGTTTGTACCACCGTAGCAACCAACTTAACAGCTGTACCGATTTTGGTTTGCAAACACCCATCTGAATCGTTACGTTGCCGGGAATGTCATTTGCTATATATTATTGGAAGTTTACTTTCCGTTGTTACACGAATGCCTGTGCCTGTATATATATATTGACTGACAGATATAGAAAAGATTGTGTCAGCATATATTTGTTGTGCTGAACAGTCTAAACAGCACCCGACTGCATATAAAATTTAAATCGAAGGTTAAAAATTTCCCAACTGATATAAGGAGGTGGTAGATACAGTTTCAGATTACCACCAACGCCTATTTGTTATTGCAAATTATGAATATATCTATATATATTCAACTAAACGAAAACCAAACTCGTTTTTATCTTTTTGATTCATTGCATTCGTGTTTTTTAGTTTTGTATTTTTTTTATTTTAGGAAATTGGACGGGCGTAAATTGATGGTTTTCGCACTTTACCGATTTAGTTTTTGTTTTGTTTATTTATACCATACTGTCTCAGGTGAAACTTTGTGGAAGTCCAGAATACTGGGAGCAAAGAAAGTATATCTTCAGTCTCCAGATGAAATTTTTGTTTATTTACTTTTGTGGGTTTGCAGATTTGCATGAGGAATAAAATATATAACGGACGACGACGAAGGAAAAGATATGTAGTGTTGGAATACATCGTATGGTAGGAGTTTTTGGGAGAAATTCGAGGAAAAGAGGAAAAGTGGATGGTTTCGATATCAAGAGCTAACGAGCTAATGGCATGCTAAAGATCCCGGTAGACGGTGGAGCGTCGGGAAAGCTAGACGGATTAAGAATACAACGGGAATTTGTATGGAGACGGAAGGGGATGAAGGAAGCGACCAAGGGCCAGAGATGGAAAAAATAAGAGCATACTCGGATGATAACATTTCGTTCAATCATTTTCACGTTAAATCAGACATATGTAGACTTGGAGAGGAATCTTCAATAAACCGTGTATAATAATACGTCATTACTAATGGGGCGACATTGGGACCATAACAGTCCCTTCTTCCACTTAACCCCACGACAAAATCACAAGGTTCATACTATAAACAAACAATTAATATTCTATATTTTCAGGCACAACTATGTGGAAATCCATTTCTGAGAAAAAGGAATAATGCACTCCGTATTTTTTCACTAAGATTTTTAATCTGGTACGACTAGTGTCAACGCTACGGCGTCATCTTCAAGTACGAAGAGCCTGAAGAAGAAGATGACGCCGTAGCGTTGAAACTAGTCGTACCAGATTAAAAATCTTAGTGAAAAAATACGGAGTACGTTATTCCTTTTTCTCACAAATAATTAATAGTTATAGAATATAATTGACATACATATTATCTGTGCTGCGATTAAATAAGAAAATAAGTGACTAAAGTTTATATGTTTCATAGATAATGTATCTGAAGGAAAAACGCAAGGAAATTCGACAGACTTGACGAGAAAACGGATTGCAGAAAAACATCCACACAGGGGTGTGTAAAAAATATTGGGAAAAAAATAACTATTAAAATTATTATTAAAAAGATAGAAGTATACACTATTACATGAAGAAGTAATAATAATTATAAAATAAAAAACTGAACTCGGGGTGAATAGTAAGCTAATAATAAACTTAAGTTTTAATAAACAATAATAATTTCAAAAATAAATAAATAATACAGTAAGGAACCATATCTGTAGAATTCTCTTGGTTACATGTAAAAGTGATATACGATATGTGACGTTGCGAAGAATCCCTTTGGTTATTTAGAAGTAGTGCAAACGCAGCTAAGATTCTCACGTGTTGTGCCTTGCGTAATGTCATATGTACGGCCCGTTTAAATGCTGATAGTGTAGAGTCAATTCTATAAAACACATACACCGTCATTCCACTTCGCGAACTTGGTTATCAAACACAGTAAAATGAGTCATGTGCTCACAAGAAAAGATGGTGCAAAAATAAAAAAAAATTATACAAATAAATTCGCAAATAGGGTTGTCAACAAATTTGTCGTTCCCTACGTTCGAGCCGGGGGGTCATGCTAGCCCATTGCTTCCCTCACGTGAACGGGAGATCCGGGTTCAAGTCCCGGTGACTCCTTTGGAATCGGCCGGCTAAAACCCAAGCTGAGAGTGAATTTTTTTTTCTGCGAAACAGATCTTCCTGGGAAACCGCGTGGAACAATGAAGGGAAAGGAAGTGGGGTAAAATGGAACTTGAATTTTTCAAAATCGTAGAACTTTTGATTGAATCAAGATAATGACATAAATCTTTTTTTATTCGAAAGTCAAAACTCCAAAAGATACAGGAAAAGTAATTAAAAGATTTAATTTCTTCATTAAAGTCTGAGAAAAATGTGAGAAACGAGAAATTTTGTGTTATTATTAATTTAGGCCGCATTCATTTAGCGCACAAATATTTAATAAGAAATATAAAAGTTTAAAATATTCTATTTTCGTCTGAGTATTAAGATTAAATCAGAAGAAAGTGGAAATAGTAAAACTTTTATTAGCTAACGACATTTTTTTGCTGACAAATGACATAACTTAAGAAATACTGACTGTAGATCAAATTTTAAAAAAATAACTGTATTATCTATAAATAAATAAAGAAAAAGTTATTTTATATTATACATGTATAATTAATATTTCAGCTATAATAATTAATATTATAAATTGACACCAAATGTAACCCGTCGAGTCACACGTCAAAAATACACTACTCGCATAAAAAATTAACATAATAGTTGAATATAATGATATAAAAATGTCTTAATTGAACGGCCTGTGTTGATATTAATCTTAAATATTCTTCTTTAATCTTAATAATCAGACGAAAATACAATATCTGCGCAGACAAACTTTTATATTTTCAATAAAATATTTTTACGCTAAATGAATGCGGTATAAATTATTAATTGAACAAAATGTTTAGATTAGAACTTTTTTTCATACTTTTATGAAGAAATTAAGTCTTTTAAATTACTTTTTCTGTAGTATATGAAGTTTTGGATTTCGAGCAAAAAAAAAGATTTATGTCAATATTTTTATTCAATCAAAATTTCTACGAATTTGAAAAATTTAAGTACCATTTTACCCCACTGTGTGCCTTTTGGTGTAGAACCAGAGTTTTAAACAAACCAACCTATGGGATGAATACTGTAGTAGGGCATGATAGGCGAAGAAAAATTTGAATATCATGAAAAAAATGTGAAAGTTACACTGGAGAGAACTTGAGGAGTGCTAAAAGCACGTCATCGTTACTGAAAGATCCTTTGAAATGTTCAAGAAAAGAGAGAGAGAGAGCGCGAGGGTTGAAACTTTTCTAAGACCTATTACGAGCGACAAGACATGATTTTTCCTTCCATAATGGGAATAACTTTGTAGTTTCCACAGTGTTTACGTGCTACGATGGGTTTCACTACTCTTTAGCACACTCATGTACAACAGAGTTGTGAAACTCTTCTTGCCGCGTAAACAGTGTAAACTAAAACATTATTCCCATTATGGGTACCCTTAAGTTCAACGAAGTCACGCCTGATGTCATTACGTTGATTTTTCCTTGTTTCAAGCGTAAATTCTTTCGTGATATTGTGATTAGGAGGAAACGCAGACAAATTAATTTTCATGTGAAAGATTTTATATCTGGTAAAATTTGATGAGGGCGTTCGAGTATCACGTGCACATTTCGGAGTCTCTTTTTAGAAGCGGTATCATAAAGGTCTGACCGAATTTAGAAGCCGCCTAACGAGGATCGGGACAATAACTCTGTCGGAGGAAAATTATCAAGGAGCACGACGATAGCTCTCGCGAGGAAAAAATGCACGGTAATTAAGTGGGTCATGGATACGCCCCTCCATTCGTAACCCGATGACCTCCAAATGCATAATGATTCGCCGAGGCGGGAATGACCAAGAACGGCGTAACTTGCATGGATGAAAAATGCAACTACCCCACTGAGTAAATATGCGAGGCGTGAAAGCAAACATAAAGAGGCAGGATCTCGGAGCAAGATCCCGTGCGCCCACGGCGAGCGAATGAGCATGGTGGCCCTCGTGTTTACGGACTCGTTACCCCCCCCTACCCCCTCTCCAACCCCCATGGGATAATGAAATGCGAGGGGTTAAGGGGATTTTCAGCAATGCCAAGGAACTTTTAAAGGGCTCGAAACGGTTTCACAAAGGAGATGAATTCTTTTTTACGGGGTCAAAAAAAAAACCACGGGTGAATTAAAAATATGATTACGTATTTTAGAGTTGACTTGGCAATCTCCCAAACAAAACAAAAAAATAAACCTCAAAAAAAAAAAACGTTAATGAGGAATGCTAATAATATAATAAGGAAAGATAATAATGGGTTTTTGAAGAGTAATTTTTCTGCAATTTGTTTGAATGTGGGAGAAAAGTATGTTTCGAATGATTTTGTTATTCATTACATTTATTCTATTGAAATCAACTGACGCATCAAGACATCGCTGTTGCTACAGAGTTCCAAGATTGAAATTTAACCTCTAAAAATATGTGTCGACACCCTAACTTAATAATATTTTCGGTCTCGTAATTTTGATAAAGGCGGAATTTAATAAGGAGTTTAATTTGCGCAAAGAGTGTGACATTTTCCATGCAATTTATTCCTTTTCCATTAGGCATATTTAATGCAGACACTAAAGAGTCATTATATGACCGCCAGGTTCCAAGTTGAAACGTTGCATGTTTGAAAAGAATACACACGAACTGCAATATGTCAAAGAAATTTTTATCGTTCGTGCCATTATTTATGTTGACTTGACTTCTTCTAAAGCCAATAACATAAATATGGCGACAATTTATCCATGTAACCAACATAAATTAATCAAGCAAATAATCTTGAAGTGAAACATTTAATCAATAATTAATATTTTTTTACCCTTATTTTCACGAACTAGACTTTACAGGGAAATAATGTAGGTTTTAATGACAAGTACTTGACTAATTTACAAGACTGTCCAACTCAGCTATAAATTAGAGATGAATAATTCATTATTGAATATGTTGGTGAATATTATCAGCAGAAAACAGCAAATACTCGCGTATAGATAGTAATTTTAAGGATATGAACTAGTTACTACCTCATTTTCACCTGCGAATGATCTCGTGTTAGAAATAGGTAAAGTAAGAATAATTGCAAGGTGAAAACAATAGTAAGAAATCTTGATAAGCATTATTCTTCTAAGTGACAAAGTTGCATCTTCAGACAAATATCCGCTTCTCGATTCAGGTACAATCGAATTTCAATGCACCATCTGCACAATCAGTTCAAATTAAACGCAGAGCAATGCTTTGTCCCTAATCGATCCAAACTTTCAACAACTGTTTCAAGAAGTGACGCCTCGATATGTTATATTTACACTCGGAGAATCTCGTCTCATAAGAAACGCTACTGGTGTACTTGTAATATCATCGGCAGTCTCAAATCTCCTCCAATGAACCCAATGCGCTTAGACTGTGATACTATCGTGCACAAATGCAAACTCCTTCTGAGAGATTATTAGTGAAATCAGTAGATGTTAAAACAATTAAAAAATGAAAATTAAGTCGGGAGATGGCCAATGAGGCAAGACTCAAGAAAACGAAACGAATTTCACGCCGCACAAGCAGAGATTTCCGCCTCCAAGCACGGATAAGGACACAATCTTCACCAAATGTTGGTCTTCTCACTGGGATTCAAAATTATTTCAAGGAAATGTTTTGTAACTTTGTAATGCCAAATGGGATGTCGACGAAAATCACCGGGGTGATAAGATATACTAAAATCGGAATGATTAAATTTGCAGAAACGACGGTATTTACTAGAAAATAATAGAGGAGCACTAAACACACAGAGAGAGAACATCACACACAGGTGGATACATAATCACATGTGCGGAAAAAGTAGGGCTGGTAAGCAAATAATAGAATAATTATTACCCACAACAAAAATGCACATGTATTCCCTAAGACATAAAGATATTCCACGATGGTTCCATGGTGAAAAGCAACGGAGTGATTTTCGGCAGTGCCGGTCTCCACTTACTTGGTGTTTTTGAAGAATTTGCTCAGTCACACAAGATCGAAGTACATTTTATGTCAAAAATAGATCATGTTACACGGATCCCAAAACATGAATCTTTCCTCGCTAGGTTAGTCCACGAGCTTTGTATAATTTCAAACATATTCTCAAACACTCAGAAACTGAAACATTACGGCTATTTCTCTCATGTTTAACCCACCGAAATACTTCTATAATCGCCTATCTCTTATAACCTATAATTTCTATACGCCCACATGCAGACAAAAATAATATAAAAAAACAACACAGGAGCCATTATCGAATTTTGTTACATGAAAACACATTCTAATGAAACGAATATTTCGGGCCACAATCAGGTTAGCGTTCCTCTTCTGAAATTTCCGTCATTTAAATTATGATTATATGGCAATTTTTGATGAAATTACATGCTCCAATGCTCAAGAAAGCTTTAAAATTCCTGTCAATTAAAATCATCACACTTATTTCCAAATCGATCTGTTTTTCTCTTATAAGATCGCAACCCTCAACACGACTAACAATTGTTCTAAACAAATTAATTTTTAACAATCGTCCTACGTAAATACTAGGGTAAATATAAATATTTTAAGATGCTGCCGTGAATCTGATACTTCCCTCATCTACCCTGTTTGGACGAGGCAACATAAAGTATTCATAGTCATAACTGAGACAACTGAGCATTCTCGATTCGGGCTCTTATGTCCAGGACCCTGCCACGCTTACCACGCATGACTGGAAAACTTAACAGAGGATTGGCTATGGTGTGAATACCAGATTGGTAGGCAGGAGAAAAAAGGAGAAATGAATCCTTGGGTTTCTCGTCCAACACCTTTCGCCCTCCTTGAGTGACAGGGAGTGGTGGGTAGGGGGTAAGGGGATGGGGATACGAAAGTTGTCTCGATTGACCGGAGGGTGACAGTAAAAAGATTCGTCGCGTGAGGGGAAGGGGGGAGGAGGAGGAGGGAGGGAAGTTAGTAGGATACTGCACTGTTATACTGTTGCCCTAGGGAAGGGGGAGGGAGGGAAAATTTTTTGCTTTTTATTTTGTATTATAATTACTTATGTTTATTTTTAATTGAATTTTAGTTTTTAT
>WURS02019448.1:0-12017 GCA_011762765.2 Rhinocypha anisoptera | reverse complement strand
AAGGACGATATCCCAAAGGATTCGTCCCGCTGTCCGCCATAACCCGTCCCGTGGTGCCCACTGCCACCGCTGCCGAGCACGACACCGTGCCCCCGGACGTCGATAATCCGTCGGTGGCACCGCCGATGCCGCCGCCGCCGACAACCGCGCCGCCGCCAGGGGAAGAGGCAAAGCGTGGAAGGGGGGGGGGGGGGTGGGGTGTAGGCGTCGAGGAGGGGAGGGCGAAAGTAAAACCCCTTCCCCTTTAGTTTAAAACAGCAGAACGGACGGCGCACCGGTGACCTCACCGACGGGAGAGGACAATTTGTAGGCCGCGCCGCCGTCCGACGCTCCCGGCCTATCAAACGTGCGCTGGAAGCGTTCCAGCGTCGCAAGATAAGATGAAATCGTGCCCGTTAGATAAAAAGAATTGAGATAAATAAATGCATAAATACATAAATGTGCCTATATGTATGTGTACGTATACATATATTTATCTTCATGAGGATAATCATGCGGGTATGATTAAATATTAACAGGGGTGGCGAAGAAAAAAACATAAAACAAAGAAATGCTCAGAAAAATGACACTATTATTTCGATGGTCGATTTCGATTTCAGCGGTCATTCTCGAGGCATAGAATTGTACTGCAATTCAAGTGTGTGTGTATGTATATATATATATATTATGTAAACAAACATACAGCACAAAAGATGGCACACAAATTTGATGCGTTACTTTTCCGTTCCTTTTTCCTATTAATTGTAGTATGTTTTCGCAATATTTGTGTACACATTAATACCCGCACAAAAATCTGTGAACTGCATGCGCATGCGCGGCGGGGTTGTCACAATAGCCGAGAGAAAGGATAAGAGATAACTTCGAGGTTTCAACAGGGACGACGATGTTGGTGCCTACAGGGAGTTCGACGGAACAAGAAAACAAAAGGAAAAAATCATTAATTTTTCCAAAAAAATAAAAGGACGCTTTTATCATCTGAACCTCGTGTCACCGCGTTTAAGTGATGGCGCTGTCTGTTGCGCTCTGCGCCGATAAAGCTCGAATTTCTCATCTCGGGTGGAGGAATCGGATGTGGGATCCGGCGATGCTTGATTCGTCTGTCCCCGCACAAAAATTGTAATTTCTCATTTTATTTTTCAAGGCACACCAATGGTTGCTCATTTTTAAAAAAATGCACGTCGGACACACCATAATCCTTTGTGATTGGCATCTGAACACTGGTCTCCCTTTCTCTTTGATTGCTCGCCTCCTCCCACCCGCGGGAGGGAATTTAAAAATCGGATTTCGTAATTGAGATTAATGTCATCGTAATCATAATCATAGTGTGCTTCACGTCAGCAAAAATCAAATGAAACCTGCCGATTCATTAAATTGCTAGTTGGTTGACGTCAACTCTCCCTGAGGTATCTCATTATTCCTAATCATGATTTCTTTTCTGCCCTTTTATTCAGTGCCTGTTTAAATTTGAAAATCAAAAAAGTGAATCAAATGCAACCGAAGCGTATCTAGTCATATAAAATGTTCATGGTAGAAAAAATACTTTTTATAAATTAAATTACATACGCCACCAATACGGTAAACAAAATTATTTTAGCTAAAAAGTAAAATAAAGGGAAGAAGAACATGCGAAAAAAGTTAATTAAAAACGATTAAAAACAAATCATTTTTGACGTGACTTGCACAAAAATATGTATTAATAACATGTAGTATTAATGTTAACGGTACTTAAGAACTCCGACAATAACTGCACGTTTAACTGGAACCGTGCTGACAAACGTAACTCTTTTCAGTTTTTCTTCTAATCCATATAAATAAAAATGTAAATGTTCGTTTGTTCAAAATCGAAAATCTCCAAAAGTTCTTCAACGATTGCTCTGAAAATTTGACACGACGTTCCATTCGAATACGAGCGTGTTTTTATACTATCAATTTTTTTTCTTACAACAACAGTAGCAGTATTTAATAAATTTCTTCTCATGTAGCGGGTGATTGAAGATTCCCTCAATAGATGGCAATCATTGGTCATGTGAATTAAGGCAAGAATATGTTTCTGTCATGGTTACATCTTTTATTTATTTACATTAAGAGTTCCGTAGGAGTGAAATACAAAGTGAGTAATCTTTTCAGGGACTAACTTAATCCTAATCCAATAACAGGTCCATCACACACGTATTTAAATTGAATTGTAATTTTTTGCTGTTTTTTATTTGATTGTATAATATTATCGTCGTGAAATAGAGTAGGACTATGCATTCACAATGTTTTCTGTGGCATTTTTGAATGGAAAATTAGTAATTTCCCTGTTTGTATGTGAAATCCTGTGCTCCTAAACTTTTGAATTCCCGATTACAGTGTACAGAAATAAGTGTATAATGGCTCGGCGTGTAGAATGAAATTTATGTTTAAACCAATCTCGTGCCACCGCGGAAAAGTCACGTGGATTCAATGATGGAGCACCTTTGTCTTTCCTGCTCAGCCAGGAGGCTCACTCTACCCTTTATAACTCTATGGTGAGCACAGGTGGGTTAATGTCGTCCAGTGCCTGCACATTACTCATGCCGAACAGCGTGCTTTATGACAGCTGCTGTCACTTAGCTTTTTTTTAAATTGAAATTACATAGATCTTTTTGTATTTTCATTTTTATTTTATTATTTCGTGTGATTCTGCGTTGGATTTGAGCTGTTTCGTTTACCAAAGCGTTCATTTCGTTAATTATAGTTTGTATGTTTATTGTTGCTTTTGTTTGTTTTGCATTTCGTTGTTATTATTGTTTATTTTTATTATTGTGCGTTCATTTCGTGAGTACAGTTTCTTATACGTTGTATTTTTTATATATTTTGTTGTATTTTCAATTTTATTTAATTATTTCGTGCGATATTGCGTTGAATATGAACTGTATCGTTTCGTGAATAGTTTTTTGTTTATTATTGTTTTTGTTTGTTTTTAATTTCGTTATTATTAATATTTATTTTTATTAATGGCAGAAATATAAATCGCACATGGCAGAAGATATTTTCTATCCATTACTAGGAGAAAATTCACATATGAGCATGGATTTCACAGCAGAAATCTAAAGCGAAGCGTTGATAATGATTGAAGATTTGTCTTTATAAATCGCGAATAGTTCTGAATCGATTGGGAATGCCATCACTGGATTGATCTTCTGCTACATACTTCGATGTAGAATTGTGTCGTGAACAAAATTACAACAAAGTTTCTGGCAGCAATTCGGTCCCAAACATGACATGGCCTTAGCTCTTACAGCGTCCGGAATAGCTGCAGCATTGCTATCAGGTAGAAGAACTGCTCATTCTGCTTTGAAATTTTCAATGAACATTGAAATCAAGTGTGAAATTCAATGAAACTCCTACGTGCAATATTTTCAAAGTATCCGGTATGGGGAGAGTGTTACAGAAATGTAAACTTATTGTTTAGGATGAATGCACAATGGCACACGAAAATTCGCTCGAGGCTCTTGATCGATTAGGGGTTGGGCGGAAAAAGGGACTATTTAGTCTCAATCTCGCCCTTTATTGCTTGAAAGAGTATTTCCCAACATTCAGACCAATTATCAAAATCAGGTTAGCTGAGTAAATGAGCTATTCTTTCCGCCGAGAACAAATATGTCTTCGAACTTAACAATATTAACATTATTCAGTCTAACATTGAAGCGAGGTAGTCACAAGTCCGTAGACACTGTTGTGGAAGCAGATGAAGCGGTCCAACAGAATTTTTAAATTAACTCGTTCTGCCAGGGATGCCATCGCAAGTACTGCAATAGAAAATCGGCGTGCCAATTAACATGTTGCGAAATATCAACCAGCCAAAGTTTTGCAGCGGCACGCGGGTTGCAATAAAATATTGATGAACAAAATCGTAGAAGCAAAAATCTCAACGGGACCTTTCAAAGGTGAAGATGTCTTCCTTCCTCGAATTCCTATGATTCCAACGGACATGCCATTTCAAAATAATAGATTGCATTTCCCAATTCAACTAGCGTTTGCTATCACCATCAACAAAGCTCAGGGCCAATCATTGGAATAGATCTAGACATGGATTGCTTCTCATACGAACGATTATATGTTGCGTGTTCTAGAGTCGGCAAACCAGATAAACGTGTGCTTCCTCTCTTCTTTCTTTTCCATTTAACCAGACCGCGCCACAGCAACGCGAGGCCGGGAACAGCTATTATTATATAAACACGCTGTTTCACGCTATTCTAAACCGTCTGAAATAGCGCCATCATGTTCTTGCTTAATATCGATATAAAATTAATTATAATATATTCAGAGTAGCCAATAATAGGTAGTTTTCCATAATAAATAATAAAGTGTTAGTAGACTGAAATAACAATAAGTGCGGCAGTAACAATAAGTACAAATTTATATAGTTAATTAAATGACAATAAATAAGCATGATTGTTGCAGGGGAAGAGAATTCGGAAATCTCATCAACATTTCCGTGTTATTGGTAAGCGCGTAAATATTTGTGCTTTGCGGTAACGCCGACTGCTGACCTCACGTTAGGCATCGTCACATAAATAAACAATGCATGATATATCACGTAAAGAGCTCAGCCTTGCGCTAGGTGAATTTCTCCATCCTCTGAATTCATTCACCGAGGTACCTTGATAACATGCCAGGTACAACAAACACACAAGAAAATATAAATATTAGTGTGCATTAGTTTAATTAGATGTAATTGATGGTAATATGGAAGTTTAATAGTGAATTTAAATAAACACTCGAGCATTACGTACTAACTTCAATACTGCACTTTATGTCGATGTAAAATTATAGTTAACATGAATCAACGAGTCAATCAACGAAAATAAATATAAATAATGATAATTTCTGTCATAAGGAATAGTGAGTAGAACATGCTTTGGCATGGATGACTCAGAATAAAGGTTTTTTTTCTTCTCTTAGTTCTTTTTTCAATTCATAAAACAAGAATAATCCTTCGACGGAAGAAGTCGAACGATGTTAAATTAAGTCCCTCCATCACAAAAAAACATTCCGAAGTTGTTAGGAACACCTGATGCAATTTTTGCAATGAAATGCTTGCCATTTTCTTTAAGAAGAAAGAGAGAAAGGAATAAGATGAGGGTCGCAAAGTCGCCAGGCGTGATAAAGTGAATAAGTCGTCCAAAGGAAACCATTGTCGAAACGGCCGTGACGCGTGTGGCGACATACTCCAAAAGTCCCACCTTAAATTTTGGAGAACGACATCTGCTAACTGTCCACCGGGTAGGAACATACGACGACCGCTCCGAGGGAGGCATTTTCTGCAGAATGCGCACTTTGGAAGAGCGATGAAACGCGCCGCGCGACCTTTATTTGGGACAAAGACGCCGTTTCAGCCACCGCGATGACTTGATGTTTTTATGCATCCGTCTGTACTAATCATATGAAACGTTTCAGTATAAATTCCGAAAATTTCCCGAGGGAACACGCCGAAGAGTGCTCGCGTGGAGCCGGCGTCTCTCATGATGGCAGGATTTCAAATTACCATACTTTTGCCTGATGAATTTCCTTGGAGCAATCACTCAATAAATGCAAGTAGAATGATGGATGCATGCGTAGGGAGAAACTTAACCGCGGAAATTCTCGGCCTTCATAGTTCAATATAGGCAAAAGTTTTGTCGTTTAAAACGGATGTTCTCTCGAGCATGGGGCATGCGAATGAGGCAATAAAAACCCAAACAAATGAAACTCTGCCAATGTAATGTATTCTGGAGATGAAAACTCAGATCTCCTTGAGAATGTTTGTTGTTACCATTGCATGGCCAAACCCCACTTTATGGTTAAGTCTCTAACCACGCATTTTTTTTCATAGGGTCATGGTCCCAGTAAAAAAAATATAAAGATGATTTTGAGTAATAAGTTTACATCACGATTCCTTCTCAAATGGAAAATGAGAAACCTCATCATTGCAGGGACCTTGGGAATATCAAATACCCTGATTCAGATGCCGTGCTCTTTAATCCCTTCTCTCTGCTTGTCTTCTTATGAGAGCTTACAGTCTCAAAAATAACAATAAGATAAATGGTACAAAGGCACAAAACTTAACAGGATGGCAGTTTCCTAATGGAATGTGGTTGTACTAGAACGTGAGGAGCGGTCGTTTGAAAAGTAAACGACAAACCTTTATCAACAGCTCTGATACTAATATATTTGAAGTTAACGTGAACGATATTATGTATTTCACTGTGACACAGACTTTACTCGAAGTTTTCTCAAGACATTTTGAATAATAAACAATTAGTTCAGAAGCATATAGCATTTTACATACTCTTAAATTTAAAAAATCATTCCTTCAGTTGGAAAACTATTTCATCATAACAATAGATAATAGTAATTATTTATTAGGGATTATTTTAATTATACACTAATTTCAGCAATAAGAGATAATATATTCCGCTGAATTTGTTACTTTATAAATTGTCCATGCTATGAAATGAAAATTTGCGACATTTTTCTCAAAGAACAGAGACTAAAGGACTTACTGAAAATTCATTAACGGGAGCCTAAGGCTCCGGAAGGGACAATAAAGAGTCGATCATTTTTTCCCCTTTCATTTTGCCGTAAAAATGTTAAACTCTGCATAAGTAAACACATACATGGGCTTCATCCACCAAAATTAGCCATCTTGGCTCCCCTGACGCTCAATTAATCCCATGAGAAAGCACGCTATCACTTTGAACCGGGCAGTAAACCGTAGTTATCGTGGCTCTGCAGCGTAGCCGAGCAGGTGAGTTAAGCTTCCACGTCATAATAGATAAAGTGCGATGCATACTCTCCTCGCGCAGATGATTACTACGGCGACAACTCTCACCCCAATCGGCTTGCAAAACCAGCGTGTTCTCCCCCGGGGAAAAATGGGTCTAGTAGGGCCCTGGAAAATTATATACTTACTTCTCGTGCTCACGACCATTACAGGAACAGAGAATAATTTGACTCGGCTGATGTTACACATGCCGCCACGGTATATTTCCGCGTTAGATATTAACACCCTTCAGACAGAAATATAAACGACCACCGAGTTCAGGAAGATCGGGGCAATATTCCCCAGAGTGCGTTCAACGCATATGGAGGGAATTTATGAAAGGTTATTCCCTAAAGCAACCTGAACAAACGATTTGTTACACATTTTCCAACATGAAATCCATATGTCAGTGAAAGAGAAAAAAACTTTTATTTAGGTAATGTTTTAAAGACGTATGAAAGCGTTTCATGATATACACGGATTTTGCTATCGCATTTGGATAATTAATATGATATTTTATAATCAGGTTTAACTTATTAAATCTAATAATGTCCATTAATATCGACATTCCAATTACATATTTTTTTTGGTTCGCGTAAAATTTAGACGTGAAAAGTCTTAGATTAAGATATTCTGTTAAAATTTAATTATTATTAATAACACAGTTAATAATTCCCTTTCATTTTTGTTGTTTGTCTGGCTGCCCTAAAATTATCTTTATTTATTCGAAGTCTGAGTTTATATAGAATGTGAGCACAAACCTTTTGACAACAGCTAAAATGGAAAGTGAGAAATTAAGAAGTGCTCTTAAGATTTCAACTTGATTTCTTATCCTACCCCACCGTGTTTTTTAAATTATTTTTACAGCATTCCCCAAAGAACAACTGAAGCAGATGATTATATTTTCATTCCTACAAGCCAGCGGAAATAATTATCTTCATTCTAATATAAATAAATGTGTATGTATGTATATTCATTAATTAATTTGTTTACGTTTAGATAATTTATTATATTTATTCATTTATTATATATAGTTTATAAATATATGTACTTAACTACACTCAGAAAATCCGCGTGGCAACATTGAGCAATTGACACGATCAAAATTAGTGTAATATTACTAATAAAATAAGGACGAAGACATACACAAGTTAAATTACAAGGAGGAGTTTAAACGTTTTGACAGACGTACCCTCGTCGCCAGAGAGAGAGAGGGAAATTCTGATCTCGGAATAAAATGCCTAGGTCTTTTGGTCTTCCAAAATTTTTTTTCCTCTAATGTAATAGGTGCTAGATGGCCTTAAACCTCCGACCTGCCCGATAAACAAAAAGCATTACCACAACTGCACAAATAGTATATATCGGACATATCGAGTACACTGGGAAATCGAACATGCCATGATACAATCCAGAAAGAAACAGCAGAAAAAGAGTATACACACGGGAGGACATGCTATAGAATAGGTTAATAGTTTTGTGTACCTGGGATCCATGTTAACAAATGAAAATGAGGAGTTGACCGAAGTGAGAAGAAGAATAATACTGGAAAACCAGAAACACGCTATTCACTCATACACCTACTAAAATCAAGGGACATACACAGGCAGACAAATGAAAAATTATACAAAACATTAATACGCACAGTGGCTATATATGGCACAGAAGCGCTAGCATTGGCACAGAGATCTCAAAATATGTATTCGAAAGAAAAGTACTACGAAGGATATACGAGGGCTGTTCAAAAAATACGTAGACTGATGTCATAAAACAAAACACACTTTATTTACGAGATACACGTCTCTGTCCCTTTCAAAGTACTCCCCTCCCCGACGAACACACTTATGCCAACGGGTTTTCCACTTTTGGAAACAGACCTGGAACGCTTCTTTTGTGATTCTCTTCAGCTGTGTCGTCTCATTTGTTCTTATCTCAGGAATCGTCTCAAATCTTCTTCCTTTTAAATGTTTTTTCATTTGAGGAAACAAGAAGAAGTCAAAAGGAGCAAGGTCAGGTGAATTTGGTGGGTGGGAAAGAACGGTGATTGAGTGTTTGGCCAAGAACTCACGAGTTCTGATGGCTGAATGGGCTGGAGCGTTGTCATGATGAAAAAACCAGTCACCACTCCTCCCTATTTCTGGCCACAAATTTCGCAGCAGAGCGGTGCATCTTTAGTTTCTCCCTCAAAATTTCGTGACATGACCCAGCTAATATCCCACTCTCTTCAGCAAGTTCCTTCACCGTCAGACGTCGATTTTTTCGAACCAGGGTATTGATTCAGTTGACATGTGAGTCGTCAGTTGACGTGGAAAGACGTCCAGAACGCTCATCGCCTTCAATTGACTGACGATCATCTTTAAAATGCGCATGGCACTTAAAACATGTCGCACGCTTCAAAGCATTGACACTGTAAGCCACCTTGAGCATATCAAAAGTTTCGCTCGCAGATTTTCCGAGTTTGACACAAAACTTCACAGCAACTCTTTGGTCGTCCAAGTCACTCATCCTTAAATCCGCCAAACATCACTAAACGCACTTCACAAACAACTGCGTTACTAATAAAAAATAATGATATCTGCAAAAACAAAACTGCCATGTGATCAGCAGATGTTTACGAAGAAGTTGACACCAAGCGGATTTATCAGGAAGTTACTGGGTCAGCGCAATTCAAACAGTCTATGTATTTTTTGAACAGCCCTCGTGTGTATATATATTTCTAAATCTATCTATTTTATTGATATTTTACATAACTCTCCTAGTTGATAACGGTGGCGGTCTTGCACTTCGTTATATCTTCCAATAATTGTTAACAATAATTCTGCATGAATGAACTAATGAATATTTTACAGGAATGGTCCATGCATTAACAGCTAAAAGGATATTTGCATCGGATTTGCAATCACGACAAAGCAAAGACCGGACACTCCAAGTTCTTTATTAATAAAACAATATTTACTCTGTCACACGTCCCTTGCGGCGGCTTGCAGTGTATTAAGCAGCTGATGAACGCATTACAAATGAGTCACGCCAGCGTCACGCGAAAAGCACCTTGGTGTTACTTACCCTGACCTCTCTTTTACATCATCCCATTTTCCCCCTCATCTCAGTGAAGTCAAAACCCAAATCCATCTCCTTGGCGGGCATCTTTACACATCTGCTTGACTTCACCGACCATATAAAAACTGCCCCAGTAACTGTGTTTTCCGGGTGTGCAATCTTCGCTCCTCGTCAATCTGCCCAACAGCTCGTCCAGCTTAGTTAGAATCTCTGAAGCGCTCTCTCTCCCTTCTCTCTCCCTCTCTCTTTCATCTCCGCTGTCCACCACAGTGTTTCCCGTTCACAGAATCTGCTCCGTGACGAAATCAAGCCCACTCGTATAATAATACATTTCTTAATGTCACTTTATTCGTCGACGACGAATTCCGATCTGATGACCTCTTTCTTTCCTTCCCATTACTTATCCCTGTCCGCACAGCCCGAAGGAGTGACCCCCTGCTCCTGCTTGTCCACCCATTCGAGTCATTCGATCACCGTGATGTCCAATATTATTCCGTTCGCTTTCCTCCATTCATCCCTCTCTTGACCTATCCACCTCCTGTCTCCATCAGCGAAATCAGAATCGTCCTATCCTTTGTGTTTTAGTTCCTCAGCACATTTTTATTTGAGATATTAACTCTCCCTATACTGTTACTTCTGTTTACCATCTAATTTTATCAACTTATGCATCCTCCATAGTACAATTCTAACCGTGCGATATTTTTGAATACTCTACATATAAAATATATTCATCGCCACTGAATGTGATGAACACGACGGGATCAGTCTTGCTAGGGACGTAATGAGATTATTCTAAATTATAAAAAAGTATCTAAAGCAGCTAGGAAAACGTGTCGTGACGTGTTCGCTGAATTCAAGAGTAAAATAATAGGTGAATATTTAGACGGTATTCCGAAAGCATTTAGTTATATTTCAGGGAAGTTCGAGGAAATGATTCAAGAGTCCACCGCCTGAATATAACGGCGAAAAATTACCAGGCGTTTAAAAAAAAACAGTAAAATTAAAATCTCCTTCCAAACCTTTCAAAAATTGCACGACAGAAGAATTAGTGTCTGCCCTTTTCCAATACCCGATGTCCGAAATTTTAATATATAGTCCCGGCGTAGAACGCCAGCTTAAAGGCATCATTCCAAAAAATCGCTTGTTCCGATCAATTCCATTTATAAAATTATTGCATCAGAAATACCTCCTTACTTGAACATTTTTCCCTAACCGAAAGCGTCGTTACCAGTTACTGGAAGGCGGACAGTGTCACACCTGAATTTAAATAAGGATGAATAGAGAAGATTCCAGTACTATTACCAACGACTCTTATCCACATCCATCTCCTACAAAGTCTTAGAGCATATGATTGTTATGTTCGATGATGGGGCTAGCAAACCAACACGAATTTCGAAAAGGCACATTTTGGGAGATCCGACTGCCACTTTTCGTCCACGATATATTAGTTTTTGGTGAAAATAATCTTCATGTGGATGCCATATGTCTAGATTAAAAAAAAACATTCGATAATGTTCCCCATACCAAATTGCACTTAAAGTTGGAAGGCTATGAGGAAAATAAGATTGTAATATGCTGAATCAATAATTTATTAAGAGGTCGCGAGGAAAGCAAATATTATAAGCCCCGTCTTATTTCTGCATATCAGATCACGGACATTAAATAAGCGAGATAGACCGTAGCAAGGGTAGAGTTCAAATGCAATTTTTCCTTCGTACCGATAGAGAACATTATCGGTGTGATCGCGAAAAACTAGTAGGGTAATTAGGATTGATAAAATTGTAGTTATATTACATGCACCATAAATATGTATGCAATTGATAAACAAAGCTCCAGCATGAAAAAGAAAATTAAGCAACCTATGAAAGCTTTCGTGAAAATTATTTCTGCATAGAAAGAATTGTTCCTGATGCGAAGGACTACGCGGTGATTAGAAGATTACTCGAGGGCTTTCGGGTTTCTTCCGCGTTGGTTCATCCTGCTTGACGCGGAAGAGTAAAAAATTATCCCTGTCTGCACGTCCCAAATTAATCATCAATCGCTATTATTGTTCCCGCATGATTATAACGTTAATAAAACCTTTCGAAATAATATTAATAATATTATCAACCACAGTCATCAACCCGAAGGTTGGTATGTTAAGTGAGGGTAGAGCTCACCTAGTACTAAGCCCACGGCGTGTGGAAATTCACAC
>WURS02019437.1:0-12017 GCA_011762765.2 Rhinocypha anisoptera | reverse complement strand
TGTCAGTTTTGGATTATGTTAATAATCTTAAAGAAGCTCATAAGATTAAATAAGTTTATTTTTGTAGTCAATGCTTCCCACCTGCGGGGATCCCGCGCCGGAGGTCGTCCTCGTCGAAGTAAATGAGTGCCCTCCCGCTCCCAACTCGGATGGCGAATTTTAACGTGGCCCCCGATACCTCTCTCTCTCTCTTTCCGCTCCCTCCTCCCACACCCCGTGCGTGTAACATCACCAAAACAGCAACCTAGAATGTCTCACCTCCGCTCCCCCTCTCGTCAAACCGCACGCCCCCTCCACTGTAGATGGAAGTTTCGGATTTCGGATTTCTCTCTGATCCGGTGCTTCTCTCTCTCTCTCAAAGTCTCGTCATCAGCAAAATCGGCGATCTTGAGTTCCCCTACACACACCCCCTCCCCCGCACCGCGATCATTCCCCACTCAGCCGACCACTTCACTTTCTTCGAATCCTCCCGCGTTCGCATTTTTCGAGCTAACCTCTCAGGTAGGAAGATGGGTTCGCCGCCAGATTCTGCGCTTAGATACCTCTTTTGCGGATCCCTTACCGATGCGTAAGCGCTCGACGATGGTGAGTGACTCATACGGAGACGGTCGAAGTGCTCTATGCCCTCCACAATCTTTCCAAATCCCATTTTACATTCGGCATTTACAGTCGGTCGCTCTGGGTGGACGACTGCAGACGGTCAAAAGTAGCGCGGACAAATGCGAAGTAATGAGTATGTAATAACATGACAGGCCTCACCTACAGTGAATTGATTTTTACGCACAATGGAAAGTCACAAGGTTCCTTGGAGAAATTTTTCAGTGGTCCACTGCGGGACTCTTCCTGCCAAGAGTCGAAATAATCCTTTTGACCTAATTTTGGATGTGATTCTAGGAGTGGGATATATATAACGCTCTCATGTGACGAAATTCTTCTCCTCTCAAATCATACCTGTAAGATTACAACTTCAATTTGGCACTCCAAATCTGACGAAAACCTGTCAAGCGGCGATAGCCAATGGGCTCATTTGTACGGTTGATTCAAGGGTTGGCTTTGTTCTTCTCCTTTGTCCATTCTTCCTTCTGTGAAATGACTTTACAAATGCCTTCTCCAACTTTTAGTCAAAATTTTGTCCATAAATGTGTCTCTTACAATAATATGTTATTCCATGAAAAATGCACTCTCCTCGCATTGTCCTCTGTTCTCTTACTCTTTGAAATGTGAACTTAGGGACTACCTGCATGAGATTTCATAGAATTAATTCAACCCTCATAGACAGATTTCATTCGAACTTATTTTTTTTCTGTCAACTGGAGTTTCTCTTTCTTGGACACCTCTACTTTTCATCTACATTTTATTTTCCTGATCCTGAGTAACATCTCCTTATAATTCTTCTTAGTAAAATATTTTATTGATAATTTTTAGGCTTGCCCGATTCGCCGTTCTCTTTTTCCGCATCCTGCTTCATCGCTTCATTTGCATTCTCCTCGGTTTCTCATTTTTTGACTCATAAATTTTCAAATTATTCCCCCCAGCAACAGAATTTTCAAAGTCTGTATTCGTTTTTGGTCTGTTTCCTCATTTGACGGTGTTCCGATCTATGGCTCTGATATTTTTTGCCCTAGGTAAATGTTTTCAGCTCTATTTTGTGAAAACTCTTCTATAATTAAATAGTTAATGACAGAAACTTCAAATATCTGGCCTCGCTTTCTAAGTGAATGTATTACTTTTGAGAAAACAGTATTAGTTGAATACTAAATAAATGATAATAGTTGTATTCTAACTACATCTATGCATTTATAAAGCGTTTTAACTTTTTTATAGCTTACTTCCAGGAAAAATGACATTTCGATTACCGCAAAATTGGATTTATGATGGTCTAAAATAATTAAAAATATGTTCATGCACTCAATATTTCTCCGTTGATTTACAAGCCGTGTATGATCATTTTGTTCCCAATTTCTTCGTGATGGTATTCTACGTGACAGAAACCCACGTTATACACTCTCAATATCCGTACTCGATAACAACCATTCTATTTCTCGTTCCAAAGATAACTAATTCGTTTCGTTCCTCTAAAGACCTCCATAGGAAAATACCTGTTTACAAAAAAAATTATAAGTAGTATATTAGAATATACCACTTTTAAATTATTTTTGCCCAAATATGAGTCACAGAAATAAGCGCGAAATAGTATTGGTAAATTTTAGACCCAATTTTCCATACGATTGGACATTTCAAATTGAATATTTAACCACTCACACGGCGAAAGGCAGCTGTACGATAATTTCTGTTGATACTGCACTACTGTTTGATTATTTATGACATTGAGGAACTAGAATTATTCTGAATATGATAGAAGATGATTTCTACTATATACCAAATTCATCGACTTTGAGCTTTTTCCAGTTGTGGTTATATCAGTCGGAGATGAATTATTTTGCGTAGCTAGAAATGATGTTCGCTGTCAGTGTAAATTGAGAAAATCTCAACCAATAGGTACATTTATTATGTATATATTCATATGTGTGGGTAGCAGTGTGCCTAATCTAGTCGCCAATTACATTGCTTAATTTCGGCTAATGTTAATACTATTATCATTATGATATACATAAACACGTCACACAGGACGATTTTTTATTTAAATTTAAAACAAATTTAAATATAAAACATTCCTTTATTTAATTTTAAAGTTATAAACTACCTTTAAGCTTTAATATGTTTTCAGTTATAAAACTCATGAATAATAAGCTGATTGAATGTCTCAAAAATTCATATTATAATAGATGCGGTGATAAAAATTGTCAATAATTTAAGTATTAACTCGATTTCAAAATATGAGAGTCAATGTAAGTTTTTTCATAGACTCTCGAATTTCATCTGAAATAATTTTACACGATTCCAATTTGTTTTATTGACAGACCGTGTAATAAATATTTGCAATTTTATCGAAGCGAAAACCATCGTTTTGGCGAGTTTTGGTGGTGAGTGGTCGTTCGGATTCCTTCTCTTTGAGGAAATCGTACCCCTTCAGGCACACTACCCCGTTTCATAATTGCCCTGCAATTGCTTTCTTTAACGCTATGTACGCCATTTACCAATTCCCCTTTCACTATTTCATCAATAAAACCTCAGCGAAGTATAAGCTGCTCTTCACTCAAAAAGAATCCTTTGCAATACTCTTAGATTATGGAACGTTAAAAGACAAAGGAAGCCATGCATCACAAAGGTTAATTTCAATCATTTCCCATTTGCTATTTGATCAACACTACTGTGTTACCTAAGTGATCATGATACACATTCTTTTAATTAGTCAGAAATTAGGACTATACCTCATCTACTTGTCCTTCAATGTTGTAGCATGCACACCACCACTAGGATACGTAGTTAGTATGCACAGGGCTGGTTTATGCCCCACCCTTATTGCACAGTACTTGATATTTTGTAAATATTAGTTGTTACCAAGTATCTTGAACAATATGGAAGTAAAATTAAATAAGACGATTTCACATGAGATGAAACAGGAAAATATAAAATTGCCATTCTTACTCTGGACATCATATTTATCAACCTACTACTAAGAGTGTATTCAAATGCAAAAATATTAAACGTTTGGACACCGAAATATTAGCACCGTATCATCGTTCCATATAAAATGGTGTTCGTAACTACTTATTTAACAGAAATCTCTATTAGCTACTACCCATTAGTCCATGGAAAACACTCAGAACCAACCAACTAACTTCCAGTTCAGTCTCATTCCTGTCTGCCTTTCTAACAAGTTCAGAAGATCTTCCTAGTGCTGAATAGATTTGAATCAATAAGTATACATGAGAGAGTACACCTTTCACACAAAAACCTCATATTTCCATCTTTTTATTCTTTAATATGTTCTCATATACCTGAAGAGCCACCTTCTACGGAATTCAGTGACATTTATTTATTTATTTGTTTTCCAATCGCCCACATACAGAACTAACAGGCCAATTTAAAGTGGACACCATGACATTTTTTTAATTTCAAGGACTAAAACACACACACCCTTGCCCTAGGTGAATATAGAAAAATCCACCAAGTCGGGATTCGAACCCGCGACCTCTGGGTTGGCAGACGAGGGTGTTACCCCGCCGCCACCGGCTATTTAAATAAATGTCAAATATAAAACAAATTTATAACTATAAAAATCATTTTAATTATTATAGATGTCTTTTAAAATTAAATGTGAAGGAACATTTACACGAAATATCCCATAATTACGGAAAAAAATAAGTTTCGACTGTGAACCATGCAATATATCTCAGAGCAATATAACCTTGCTGATTTCGGCATTCACGCTTACCGCACTTTTCTTTGTTTCCACCGAGCATTTGATATTTTTGGCAGCTCGTTTTTCGGACGAACTCTTGAAGCCTGAGTTTCCTTAATGACCCCAAACGAGGCTTCATATCCCCTCTGAGCACACATTTTTTTCCAACGCAGTATATTTTTGAGGTCATTAAATATCCATGCAGAAGAAATGCTTATGAAACATTATTGCGCTTGCGGATAGTCTATTGAAGCTAAGCACTATGATTTCCTTTGAGTTAGTAGCAAAGCACTTTAATGCACTTAGAGTTTACCAACATTATTGCAGGAAGCAAGCATTAAAACATAGTTTTTAAACTTTTTTAAACTCATTTGACGTTAACCACAATATTCAGAAGTTTCTTTAAATTGTTTGTGCATATCTATAAAAATAGTAATATGACTAATTATTAAAATTAATATATGTTAAGAAAAAGTATGCTTATACAAAAATCAATATGTATCATATTGTGGCGTACTGAGTCAGTTTTTGTGTTCATCAAAAACCAGTAGATTAATCTTACCAGTATATTACCAAGCATTATTATAATCAAAATTATTTTTAAGTTATTTATCCACCTATGAGTATCAAGTGACATGGGTATGTATTAATACGTTTTAGCATGTGAAAAGGGTGATTAACAATAAAATAATTGACCTGATTGCTGCTTCATGAATAACCAATAATATTCCCTCCCTGTAGACAGAAAAATATACTAAATACAATTCCTTTGACACGGATTCTCATATATGTTTTTCCATCATTAATCCTTTATGAATTAAATAATCATCAATTCCTTGATAATGAACAAGGTGATGGATGCAGGTAACGTTAGGAAATGAGCACCTCGATGTACCTAATCATTTCAAGTATAAAGTACTTTATCTTAAGGGCATAGTACTTAAAATAATATTGAGTGTTATATCTTTCATGTAAAAGTTAATCACAAAAGCTTTGTATAATCAATGCTTAATTCATGATAAATATTGTCCTGCTATGGATTTAACATACACGGTATTTAATATTTTCATAAAAAACATTTTATGGCTACATGTTAATTTTTGCTTTTCATTAATAATGGACTTCATTTTGATATGCTAACTGCTTCGCCACATTTTTCTAAAAAAAGATCTCATTAGAATAAAATACAGCAATCGTTGTTACTTTTTCCCTATTTAAAAATTAAGAATTATAATATAATATCCTAATAATATAATAAAATATCCCTCTGTGGTTTCAATAATTCATTTTCATGCTCTAATAGTTTAGAATTCTTTTTAAATATTCACCTTTATACACTTGTGAATTGAATTAATTGCTATTATCGTATATTGTAATTAAAATTACAACTACAAATTCAATCTCTGGAAAATTTGTTTCGGCAATAAATTTCAATTACTAGGTAGTGTCTGTTTTAGAGAATGAACTTGTGGTTCAGTTACTTGAGCGGGTATAATGTTAGGCCATGTTGCATGGGATTTTAAAATTATTTTTAGTTTTTAATGGACTCTCAGATTCGTCAAATTATGTCCAGGTGATAAATCGACACACGCCAGGCGTTGCTTATTAAAACTTCAGTCGCGTCATCAAATGTTTCGTGAGCGGCAAGAAGGGATATGAATCCGAAAGCCATTATAAGCGGTGACCTGTTTGTTCTCCGAAGTAACACATGCATGGGTGTGGCACTCGTGACTTCATGCGTAACCCGGAAGAAGAGCGGTTCGACAAACATAAATAGTAGACAATTATCGGATAAACAGAATGTCTGTGTGTTCACAATTTTCCCAATCCCGCAAATGAATGTCCTCTTGTTTCATCGGTATTTAATGTTAGACCAGTGTACTTCGTGGAGCGAAGCCTCCTGTCCATAATAAGATGAAAAATAACATCATTACGCTCAGAATGATTCCTTGCTACATTTATCGCATGCTCGATTTTGATCCCAAGTTCCTCCTTTACTTTTTCGTCATAACATAATTGTTGATATGCCTGAGTAGAAAATAGCTATCATTATTATAATAAACTAATATGAATGGAGGTAAATCTGGAGGAAGTACATAAGAAAATCCCAACTCATCACGCCTAATTTTTGGTGACAAAAAGAATATTTTGTGCTCTCAGCTTTATGAGGTGCTGCGTCCGCGTTTGTTGACTTGTGATGACAACAGTTTCGCTAGCCATCCTACTAGCGCCTTCGACCTGAAGACGCTAGCAAGGTGGCTAGCGAAACTGTTGTCATCACAAGTCAACAAACGCGGACGCAGCACCCCATAAAACCGAGAGCACTTGGATGACGCCGCGAAAACCTTCGTACCAAAAAGAAATTTTGACTACCAGCTTCTGTTTTAATACACTAACGGCGTCGGTTTGAAATAATTTATGTAACATTTGTATAACAAATAAATGTGAGTACTGGATTTAATCACTTGAAATGGAATATATAATTCGCGTTTGAGTTTTGTCGCTCTTCATTTATTTTTTTTTCATTTTGTGCATATTGAACTATCTCATAGGTTTGGGGTTTACTTGCCGAAATGTCCCCTTCTTCTATGGGAAAAGCATGTCGTGTCTGTCTGCCTTCAAAACTTACTTGAATTAGATTTTATGTTTAGGATAAAGGAAACTTTTCAATTCCAAAAATAACACTTTATTACGACCGGTTTAGTTCACTTGGTGATGTCACCAAGTGAACGAAACGGTCGTAATAAAGTGTTATTTGTGGAATTGCAAAGTTTCCTTTATCCTATACATCATGAAGGAGTTCCACAGCGTAGAGCCAAGTATGATTACCTATGAATTATATTTTATTTGTTTTTCTAAAAATACTTATTATATTCGTTGTACTACAGCTATTACTCGAGTCACTACAGGCGTTTTGGTACGGTTTGTGTCCCATCGCGATGACGCGCGAGAAAGAAGTTTTCGATAAAGTTGAAGGTGAACACCAAGATGCATAGCTAGATATAAACAAGAGAGGAAACCAGTCGTTCGATGCGAATGACGTTACGACGCGCGAGAGGAGGAGATGGAGTAGTTGAAGTTGAAAAGCGGAGGAGGGACACCACTGATCGCATTAAGGGAAAGGAGAAAAAGAGTTGCTCAGGGAACACGAAAAACCAATCTCCCGCGGCTTGGACGAAGAGGTGAGGCTCACGCAAAGAGAGTGGTGGAGTCACGTCCGCGCGGGGACGGGGGGAGAAGGAGGATGGGAAAAGCGGATTGAACGGGAAAGTGGAGTGGGGGGAGAGGGGTTGGAAGGAAGAGTGGACCGAATCGTCACAAGGGCAGGGCCGGATTCATTCGACCGAACACGAGGGAGGCGCTCATCACATAGGGGGGGAGCAGTTCGGTTTCTCCCCCCGTTCACCCCTCCCCGTCCACGCACTTGGTCCCTTGGCGCTCCGCCTAGACAAGGGACTTGCGATGCCCATGGAAGCGGAAAAAAATGTGGGGGTGAAGAACATCGCCACACAAATTACTTCTCCCTCGCCTCTCTACTTCGCAAAGATTGGAATCTAGATAAACCTGAGGGCGGAGAGCCTTCCCCTACTGGGTAGCATCGACGGGGAACACACCATTTTTGTTCCTCCGAAGCTTTTTCCCATAATTCCGGGGTCGCTTATTTAATTGGTTCAGGCTTATAATACGTCCGCATGCCCTTTCCTGTCGGCAACCATTCAGGAAAATTGGACAAACACAACAGCCATGCCCGAGGCGGAATTAGAATCCGCGTCCTTCGGGTCAATCGGCGAGCGCAGTATGAAAGGGACAGTTACACATTAAATTACAATATAAGAGCATGAAAATACTCGTATTCTCGGGCACCGGTTTTAAGTAAACGCATTCATTCAGAAATACCCCGCTTTACGTTTTCATGGAAGAGAAGGCCAAAATTCTAAATAAGCGATCGCAGCAGGCGTCACTTGGCGGAACTCCTTCGCGATGAGAATAGATGACACAAAAACTTCGCCGTTCCAAAAAAAAATATTTTTTACCGCAACACTGAGCGTCAATTTCTGGAGGCCAGAAGATGGCACTCAGTGTCGACACTGGTCGCGGTAAAAAAAAAATTTCTTTGTGGAACGGCGAAGTTTTTATTGTTATATCATCATAAAAGTCTAAATCACTCACCGAAATGAGGACTACAACCACCAACCACTGTGCAACCCGAAGGTCGGTATGTTAGATGAGGGTAGAGCTCACCTAGTACTAAGGCGTGTGGAAACTCATACATCAGGGTGGAGGGGCCAGTTCATTTCCCTGTGCCGCCTGTGGTTTCCCACGAAGATGTGGTACCCGAAAAATCACTCAGCTTGGGTTGGGCATTAGCTGGAGCTGTCATGAGTCGTCACCGGGTCTCGTGACCCGGATCCCCCGGTCAGTAGCCAAGCACTCTACGCACTGGGTTACCACGACCTCTGGATTACAAACCAATTACCATAATTTATTTTTACTCCGAGGTAATTGCAAAGGGAATAGCTTTTTTTAATATCTAACCGTCAGTTAGTTTGATTCTCGCGTGATACGATACAAGGATACCAACATAATTACCGCTAAAAATAGACGCTAATGAATGCAAAACGTCATTTACGAGCCCTGCACTTTGTTTGCTACTAGCGCCGAGAAATTTTTCCATATTGAAATGAACAACACCGGTCATTTTTAAAATTTTCAAAGATGCCAAGAATAAATATATAATAATTTTATTTCAATTATTTCCCAGTTAACTTTTCTTTGGATTTGGTTGAAAACCAATGCTAATTTTATTAATTCACCTGATCTTATATGACTACCCATGGTAATCTTACTCTTTAAACATCCAATTTATAATGTTAATTATACGAGTAGTCGTGAAAATAAATTATTTGAAAATTCATCAATCTCTAGTCTTGAATTACTATGATACTCGTACATTGTTGCTGAGTAAAATTTAGGATTGTTTATTTTTAATGGGGATATTTACTCATAGAACGGAAATTAAAGCATCATCTTAGCGCTACGAAGCATGCCCTTATCGATCAATTTTTTCTTTAATTTTAAATATCTTCTTTAAATATATGAAAATAAAATTTTAAATATAATTATAAACAATTTAGAAATATATCATTAAATCTTCCATCTGGTTTAAACTGTAATAAACTTAACAAAAAAGTATCTGGCTATATTCCAACAGTTTTTGGAAAAATTATTTCACTTTACAAGGGCATCTGAATTCTACTCTCCACAATTTCATGTTTGTGAATTTTTTCGGTCACTTCTACATGCACCAGCTAAATAATCCCAGTTGAACGAGCCTTGAAATTATACATGTGAATAAAATTGACCTTTTATCCGTCATGCCAGCAATTCGGAAAGGTCGGGTGTTAGAATTGCATCTTAAAGACAGAGTATAGTGTACACTGTTTTGTAAAGAGGATGAGAAAAATCAAGCTGCTTTCATCGAACCTGAAATCTTCATTCCTTCTCTTTCAATGTCCTGAAAATTTAGTCCTACTAATAAAAGGATAGAATTGGGATATAAAAATTAAACTTTTTAATATTTGATTGTTCTTTTACTCAGAACGGATACAAGACAAACTAGTTTTTCAGAAGTTCAGAGAACTAACTTAAAAAATCAAGACAAATTTTATTGCAATTTCAGTCTATCGCTTGAATGTTTTAACTCTCGCTTTTAGTATTGGTTTCAAATAGAAATAATTTATCATACAATTTACCTCAACGTAAAGCCTTAATTAAATACATAAACATTTATCTTATCTGCGCCCACGAAAATAGATGATAAACAAATGTTTACTAAGAGTATTGTCTTGGAATCGACCAATTATATCTATTCGACGACGATTTTTGACATCTTAAGCCTTCTTTAAACTTTTAATTACTTTCAACTCAGATTTTCCCCAAATTTGAAAATTTTTCATCAATTCAGTCTTTTTTAAAAAGATAGCTCATATTTTGCAATAATTTTGTTGATAAAATAGAACAATAATGAAATACATCTAAGGATACAATTAAAATGTAGTTACCTATCTAACTATCTTAGGAAAGTATATGTATACCCACATAATTTAAGATATATACGAAAAGAATTAAATTTGTGATAGTGTAAGTAATAAACATTTGAGGAAGATTATGTAAAATTCTCATGTGCCATGTTTGGCAGATGCCAACGTTTTTAATTTGGGGTATTTTGAAGAAAAGGCAAATTGAAGTTAACAGCGTAAATGCAAAAGACTTCTAGAAGTTAATGACGAGACTTTTTTACTTTACTATAAATTTAAATGATAACTTTTGATTCGACTTCACTGACCTTAGCATCAGTCTCTTAGTTATTCGTTCCTTTGACTGAGTTTGAAAGTACCCTCTTCAGAACCCGACTATTTTTTTTTAATTGCTCCCCAAAATAAAATATTTACATTGACATTCAAACACGCAAAACTGATTTTGAAGGCTTTCGTTATGTGGTATGTCTTCTTGATCCTCAAAACATTTAGCATTTCAGTGCCTTCCAAATTAGAAAAAAAAAACTTTTGAATGCCTGGTAAACAAATATCTGCTGGCCGTGAAAGGCGGCGGCACCTCACTGACCCTGCTACTTTAAGGATTAATAACACAGAAACTTATTTTCCTAAAGCCTGGAAGTTTCCCACTTCTGGAAACCGTCAAGGGTAAACAACTCGACCCCTGATAAATAGCTAGGGTAACTTGCGGAATGGTTTTTCCCAAATATTCTTTCTTCTTTACTTGAGTGAACGTCATGGAATTTATATATTGCTACTGTCAAAACCATACGCCATCGAAGAAATTTATTGTCATTTCTTGTTGGTTTCAAAACACATTCATATAGCGTGCACTGAACTAAAAAAGTTATTTTTTAATCAATTCCCCGTTGGAAGCTAAAAAATGAATCGTCTCTACAATACAGGACGATTAGTTGATTTCCATTAGAACGATATAATTACAATTTGCAGAAGCGAAACAATTGTGGAAAAATCATTTTAATTTTAATTAATAATAATATTAGTCTTTCATTCATCGCTGTCCTTAATATTAAAAGTTGGAACAATATTTTTTTTCGTTTTCCAGCATTATTACCTTCGAAAGAAAGTCCAGCGGGACGAGTGAGTGGTCGTATTTCCAATAACTGTTAACGAGTTCGAGGAAGTTAAGAGAAATGAAATTGCATAAAGTTTTGAGATCAATTTCATTCAGTGGTATTTGTTGGTTTCCAACATTTAAATCGTATAGAAAATTTATTTTTAAGTCGGTAACCTTACCGGGACAGCTTTCAAAATGTACTCTACTGTTTTAAAAAAGCAAATCAGGTATAATATAACATATGCAGAATAATATCAGTAACCAGGATACTTTTTACTCAGTATTTTCATAAACTCTACAAATGTGCTATCATGATTTTAATATTGATTTGAAGGCAACTAAACGATGCAGGCATTCCCAATCTATTGCGGTATTTACTAAATTCATCACTCATCTTCTAAGAAGGACACATATGGAGAGCCCCGTATTATTCACTGCTATTATTATACTAAGACACATCTCCAATATCTTCTCTCTTCCACATACTAATACTAGTACGTGGAAGAGAGAAGCTGAGTGCAGACGTCGAGCTACAATGAGAGAAATTAGAACAAGTGGAATCCTTCACCTACCTGGG
>WURS02019426.1:0-12018 GCA_011762765.2 Rhinocypha anisoptera | reverse complement strand
TCCACTAGTGTTCGAACCAATATTATTTACATTGTGAACCTTTTCGAAGTGATTATATATATATATATATATATATACATACATATATATGTACACACATATATATACCGGATATATATTTTAAACAAAAATAATGGATGATTCGATTAAAATTCAATTACTGCGCGCATAACATCCTTAATGAAAAATGATTATTGATAATATTAAGGTGATTCCTGGGGAAAAGGATAGACCTAGATCACAGACTGATTGCTCGAGTTTTTAAAGAGGCCAATGTAGAAATTCCCACGAAATTGAAATGGCAAGTGATTTGAACAAGAATCTAGATAGGGTTCAGAGCATAGGGAAAAGATGAGAAAACCATTACCGAAAGGTTATTATGTATGGAAAATAAAATATGGTAATTATCCAGGTGGCTGAGAAATAATTATAAAAAATATGGGTCAAAGAGAGAGTAAGGAAAGGAATACCCCTTGGTGGACCTAATATAAAAAGCCAATAGTCTTATAATTTTATAATATGAATGCAAAGAGCACGAGGAAGGAATATGTAATGGCAGGAAGGAAAACGAAAATTGAACGGAAAAAGGGTAGAAGGAAACGGTGGTAAGCAAAAAGAAGAGAACTCAAAGATGATCTAGTTCATGGAAAAGGAAAGATAGTCAATAGGCTGAGAAAAAACATACCTAAAGCAAAAAAATAGCAGTTTGAAACACAAAACATAGAAATGGAAAAATACTGACTGCGAAGGAAATTAAGAAAACGGACGGAATAATGGAAAATCCTCATGATGCTATAGTATTGTATGGAACTGATAAATGAAGGGGGTCAATTCTTAAAAAAATGTTGAAATATTAATTTGAATATGGAAGAAAAATTGGATTTCAGAAGAATGGAATAAAACATTGATATACACATAATTTATTATGGTTTTAATTTTTGTTGCGGCGAGGAAAAATCACTGTTCTTTTTTTTTATAAAGTCTCTTTTAGTTTTAACTACAAATGCACCTTCATTCCATTTTGTTTTCATTGCAGTTGTCTCAGTTATGTTGCCTCGAGGAATTTTTCGGAATTTTTTATTTTAGATAACTTATTTACAATATCATGGTCTAGTAAATTCCACATTAAAATATTTCAATGCATCATATAATGTCCAACTTTAAAATTTATCTTTTATCAGGAATTTGTGATTATTTGCAAACTAAATTTCCAATAAGTATTAAAATGCCTAGAAAGATTTTTAAAAACCGTAGCTCTGGGTAAAATGCGCTTAAAATTTGAAACAAACTCTCTGAAAAGTATAATGCACCAGGTTCATGCTAATTGACAAAGTAAATGTTACTTCAGACATGGAGATCGTGTTTTCGAAAATTCTTTTGGTGACTCGATAAAAGTATAGATATGAATATCTAACGTTCATGAATTTTAATGTAATTTGTCACTTTTAAACTGTCTTCAATGCGAAACATTCGCCACACCATCAAGAATTATGAGATAACGTTCCTTGATCAAAGAAATGTCAGACACATAAGCATCTTTTTTGAAGCTAATACGTACGATAAAGGCTATTTAATATAGCTTTACGTTCATATATTATTCTCATGATTCCGGAGCTCATAGATTAAATACGTCGCTGTCGTACAATTAATGCTTTTTGTAATTTTATCTTAAATGTGGTTTAGTAGCCTGCTTACGAATACCAAATACACGACGAATGAAAAGGATGATACAAAATATTTTCAGAAACTTGGTAAATATTTCGGCAATGCGTTGGTTGCAAAGGTAGACGTTTCCTTCTCTCGCGGGCAATCGTCGAAAGATATATTGGGCGCTTCAGTCCTTGCGCTTCCTCTAATCACCCCAAAAACCAGTCTCAACTTTATCCCCTCCTGTTTACTTAATAATCCAATCTTTCCACCAAATTTACTTATAATTCATCTTTGTCCTTTGTCCTCTTGTCTCCTGTTTTTCTTCCTCATCATCGCTTTCCCTTTTTTTTCCCAACCCCCGCTTCACTTTCAACACTTATGCCTCATCAGCCCCTTTCTTGTCTCCTCTCGCCCCTTCTCTAAAACGCCTGCTTCTTTCCACCTTCCCACTTTCTTACGCCGACAGTGAGAAACTGCTCCCCTACCACCACCACCCTCTCTCACGTAATCACGGCCCCTTCCACGAGTGTCTGACATACCTCCCTCCCCTCCCCCCCCCCCTAACTTCAGAGAACAACTTTCGGTGATCCTAACGGCCACTAACGCCATTCCTCTTCCTCTCTTCGTTCTACCCCCTTCATCCAAAAACGCCTTCCCCCCTGCTTAGCAAAACCCCTCGCCGCCGCCAGCCACCCCATCATGACTTCGTTCGCGCTCTCCCCCCACACACACTTCCTCCCTTGTTTCTTCCTCACTCCTTTTCCCTGGTCTCGAGTAATCTCCGCTCACCACCCCCGCCCCCCTCCTTCTCTTCCGCGTCGACCTTCCCGGAAAAGGAGTTTCGTGGAAAAGGGAGTGAAGCATTACCCAACCCCTACGACCGCTTTTCGAGTTTTAGTTGAAGTCGGGAGATGAGAGGTGCGGTGGTGATTTGGGGCTTACAAGCGGTCTGTGCACGATAGAACTGGAGGATCGCGGGACTGGGGAGCTTGGGGTCCTTTTCATCCTAGTTCAAAGTTTTTGTTATCAGACAACTACGCACGTCAATGAGTCTCCGCCTACGAAGCGTCGTCCTGTCGTCCGGACTCGACGATCCGGGAATCCTGCAAGAAATATTTGTTTGATGCGTTGAGGTTTCGTTAACTACAATTTCATTTCCCTTTGTTTCGACATAGCTGATTACCGAACTCTTTCGCTGCAGGCACCTTATAGCACCATTTTTTTCCACGACTAAAACGTAGTTTTATTTCTACTTTGCATATTACGAAGCGACCCACTCTCCTAAATGAAATACCACATGCAAGTGTTAGATAGTATTCCCAAAGAAGGAAACATCTTTCATGCAAAACATTCATAGAAACATTATTCACATATTGCGATATCATTGTAACACTATATATAATTAACATGTAAGCAATACATAATGTATACACTAAATTTCCTAACTAACACTAGGATCGTGTTTATTTTGATCTCTAATCGTACTTGGGAAAATTACACTTTATATCTAACCGTTCTATAATCTAAATACCTGATTTAATGCCTGTAGTCTTATATATTCTAGCAAGACAGAGCCTGCAATACGCCATTAACGTCTTCATTGAAGTAATTCGCCTCTAATTTACACGGTCAATTTAACCTATATTTTAGCCTACGATAAACGAGTGGATCCCGTTCTAACTCCCCCAATAACATCGTTGCACATGTATTATTTCTCTCATTTAATTTTTCGTATGTGTCCTACTTCATTTTCACAGACTTCCACAGCTTTCCTCTATGCAATGAGTGGAGTTCCAAGTGCACAGGCATTAGGATTAGACTTCGACCAATAGATCATCGGGATTATACTATAACCTGAGTGCCATTGTCTGATATTCTAAGGGTCGTAATATTTAATGAGTCTAATACTCGCCCTTAAATTTTTAAAGGCAATGTATTTATATATATCACATATATATATATATATATATATATGATATCCCCTGTGAATGTTAGATTTGGAAATTGTTGCCTTCCCGGGGAAGAGAATAGACTTTTATTGGAAAGGGTATGATTATGGTTAATTTTTGTCATTATTTTACTGCAAGATTAAATTAGCGACAATTTTTGATATATTATATAAGATTGCATGTAAATATTTTCTTAGATTTACAATGTATATTTCAAATACAATTTCATCAAGTCTGAAAGACACATTTAAAAAAGAAGAAAATGGTTAGAAAATATATAAAAATATAGTAACTTATTAAACGTATTTGATCTCAATATTTTAATTATTTTGATTAAACATCATTGTAACTTAAATTATCATTAGCTGTGTGTACATTTAGTAGTACTTTCCCCGGGCCTTTTTTCTGCACTTCTGCATTTTGCATTGCATTTTTTTTGCTCAACCATTTTTTCCGAACCAGCGAAAATTAAATTTCAAGCATTATACTGCTGTCAAAGTACAAAAGATATTATTTTGATTCTGCGCGCATGTTGATTCTTAAATTTTTATCATAGTATCCTCAATTACGTCGTTGAGAGAACGTCAGGGAAATATAGGTTGCGGTCGAATCACTTTTGCCCACGCAAGCTTTGTGACCAGAGCAGTGGAAAATAACAGACTTGTTGCATTTTAAACAGTAATTGTAGTTGTCACGAGAGGCCAGTGACAGCTGCGTCATTTGATGACCAGTGCCATTAATCAGCCCTGTGGCCACTGGAAGTATAAAATTTATATCAGGCGTTAGGGTTTTACTTTGTGGTGACGTTAACGCGCCATGCTATGTATTAGATATCTGCTTCGGCTGGTGTCTCATGTCTTCCCGCATTCATTTTCGCTATTTCCTTCGTACTATTTAAGCACTTGTTTCTACAATCCCCATCACCACCCTATTACGCAGTGCTCGCTTTAATTCGCTGACGGGTTTTTATGTTCTAAGCTGAACTGCAATTGGCGGAAATATGTAACGGCCACGAAATGTTTATAAAATTCTTGTGATTCTTACTTGGTTATTTTATAGCTTTTGGAAATTCTTGCCTCTGAAGTGTAAAATAAACGGTGGACAATGAGTGACGGTAAAGGATCTTAAAGCATTTGATAACCGCAATGCCAAACCAAATGTATATGATTTTTCCAACAATTATGAAAAACAGTCAATGAAAGCTTTCGAGAAGAAATAAAACCAATTGCAGAATGCATTTTAGTGCTATATAAAGTTAATATATGAAAAAAATATCAATATTACCAATTTTAAATCATATTTGGCTTATTGGAATTGCTCCTCGTTTTATAACAAATGAAAGTGTTTAGTAAACGGCTTAGGATGCTTTGATGTATAATATATTTCTATTTCATCCGTAAAATTAAAAATTCTTAGAGAAATGAACTACGATAAATAAACTGCCGATGAAAATCATATTTATGTCTTCACGGTATAAGTTGTTACAAAAATAAAAGGATTCTTATGATTCATCCCTTTTTTTCACGAAGGTAAACCTTAGCAAGTAGTCAGTAACTTTGGATAAAATTTGTTTAAGTTAAAGGTATATTTATAAACCCCATTATATAAAGGTAGAATAGGCCAGGAATATAAAATTGAAGAGATTTACATATGTAAAACAGTTCGATTTAAAATATAATTTTTTCCATAAATACATTAATACAACATAAACATGAATATAACGTAAGCATATACATGAATACAACATAAATATGAACATAAGTTTGAAAAGAAAATTATAATAACGGTATGATTGATAGTGTATAATAATAATAGTTATCTTGTTTTCATCTTAAATTTACTTCATGATGATAACATTATTCAAGCATGAATTCACTATTGATGGGTTACTGATTATTTTTCAAATAATTTGATTGCATGAGTGGTGTATACTCACTTGTGCCACACGTTCATGAGACTGCTTGCAGCGTACTTCGCATGCGTAGATGAGAGGCGTGATAGGCAATTCTATGGAGGTTTTAAATGCGGTTTCTCCTTATCAACGGTTCATTTTAACATACACGAAGCAGAAAGTGGACCTTAGTTATGGAACGGCTTGGAGACAGGAGCGAAAATTGATGGGGATGCAATTAATTAATTCAGGAATACTTGTAAATGATTAAGACTTCGCTACTCAGACAGATAAAACCCTGCAGTCCTGTGGGTTCTGCACTTCAAGCACAGTGTGAGGCTTACCACAGCATTCAACCATTAGCTTGGTTTGTTAGTTAGCCCAACTGTGTTTAAAATTTTACACATATAGAGGAGGGGGGGGGGCAGTTATTTCCCTTGTACCGCCTGTGGATTCCTATAAAAATCACCCAGCACCGCTTGGTTGGAGGCGTCCACAGATGTCCGAGAGGGTTATAAGACGAAATTAATTTGGTTTACTTAAAATAGAAATCCAAAATCAAGCTTCAAATACGAGAACATTAAAAAAAGAGAAACTATTCTGCACTGTATGTAACTCCTTTCTCAAAAAATAGATATTTGCAACCTATTTTATCAACCTCATATATTAATTTATTAATATAATTAAGATTAATCTTCATTAGCCATTCCTTTACTTTGCCAAACCATGCGTTCTATTTTCCTGACAACCTCTTACTTTGTTATCAATTCTTCTCCTCATATTCTTATTTGTAAAGTTTAAGGCGAACCCAAAATATTTTCCCCGGACATCGTTTCCTAAACGCTATTTTGTTGAATTCAGTGAAATTGTATTTGTACTTTAGGTCTTTTTAAACCTAATTTTCCTTCATTTTCTTTCTCTCTCTGTCTTTAAAATATCGGAGTTTCTTTTCGTTTCTAAATTCATACCGGGTGTCCTGGTTTCCTTACCGTTGGCTTCTCCATTCCCCTATAAATTCCTAAGTATTTGCAGTTATTTTTTTCTTTATCCAGGAAAGTTATTTTAGCGTTCCTTACGGGAAACCTATATTTTCCTATATTTGTAATTTTCCTGATGTAATTTTATTATTGTTTTATATCTTTTGGTATCTTCATTTTAACATCGTTTAATTCTGGCGATATGAAGTCTTTTGCAATGGGGAATAATTCTGCTGAATTTCAATATTACGTCAATAATCATTATTTTTTCAAGGATATAGGGAATGTTGATAAGTCTCCGCCTACCGTAATTCAGTGAATTATTATTTAACTCCGGTAAAAGTTAGACAGTCTCCCATCATAATCCAAGTCATAATATTACTGTTAATCTTCATATATTATTTTCCGCACACTTTTAATAATGTATTTTAACTTAATATAGCTAAGAGTTAAGAATTTACCTTCATCAGCCGTAATTAGTTTTATCTCTTCTGTTATATTTCATGTGTCAATTTTCGTTACCTCACGGAAACACTTCTAAACTCTGTTAAGTTAAAACTTTTGGTTAATATTTATTAAACATCCAGTTCAAAGATTTATTTAATGAATCACATAGCTTGTGTGAAATTTATTTCCATTATATGGATTAAAATGACTGAAACTTAGAAACTTATAGTAAATTGATCTTTAATATAATATTAAATATGATGGTTAGATATGATTTATCAACTAAGAATGATTTTTAATTTATAAATAAGAAGATGTATTGGAGAATTATTCCTTATAAACACGAGGAGCACGAATCGGTATCTTCGACCTAATTTTCGGCGCCATATCATGTTCTGCTTTAGCTATCTAAGCACACTTGCGTCCATAGGTAGCTTGTTATTGATTATCCTAAATCGAATCCAGTAGCTCCCGTTGACATTCCAGGCGGATTATCCGTAAGTGGCTAGGTCATATGTCGTAACGTCGATAGTACCTCAAGGGTTGTAGCATTCTCCCTCGCTGCACATTTGGTCCTCATGACATTCAAACTCACGAGTAAATGTGAGGCCAATATTGATGGTAGATGCTGCTTTGATGCTAAATGTTAATATGATCTGCAGAAAACTGTTTTTCGTTGCTAATGGACGTAACTTGAGTGAATTGATTAAAATAATTTATATATATACACACATAACGGTGGCGGTGTGCCCATCGAATTATTCATAATAAGTTCAATCCTTTTTTTGTGTACCTTTTCGTGTTCCGTGTTATTGTGTAATATTTTATATATTATGTTTTTGTGTAATACGAGTTTATGTATATATATATATATATATACAATAGCAAACGTGCTGCCTGCTTTGCAGGTCTGTCTGGGTTTTTTGAGTGAATTGTTTTCTTTTTTCACACTTAAGTGTGAAAAAAGAAAAATACATTGGGCCAAATAGTGAAAATTGTTTCCCAAAAAAATATAGAATAAGAGAAATGCTTGCTGGTTTCTTGTTTTTTTATTCCTACACACAGAAATCCACTGTCTCTTTTTGCCCTTTTATTTGCCAGAATGCTTTACCCAGAAGAAGGCAAGCGCCATGAGCTTCAGCTTCTGGAATATTGCAAAATTTTTGAAAGGTACAAAAGTTTATTTGCCAAAAATTGCTCTTTGCAACTGTTTCCCAAAGTAATTTCAGGCACAACAAAAAAAGAGCAAGCTCAAGAAAACAGGATCAAGATGTTTTCTTTGAAATCAGCTTTAACACAATTCTTAATATTGGTCTGAGAAAAAAATTAGTTTATATAATATGCCGTATTACAGGTTATCCAACATCAGGTAAATTTTTCAGAAAAAGCCAAGATCAAGTCTGCCAGTCAGTTTAGTATACGCCTTACTCTCGTAATAATTTTTTTCATTCATCTCTGCTCCACCAACTGTTAAATATCCCAAACTACTACCACATTATGCAGACAGAGATGTCAAACAATGCACAAAACCTCACTCTTTTACCTCAAAACTTAGGAGATAACAAACCAAAACGATGCACCAACTTTACATCAGTGAGGAAAGAAATGGACTCCCACCCTCAAAATATTTCAGTTTCATTTTTTTGACAATTTTTTCCTTTTGCATTACTCATTTTGCTACAACTTAAAAACATTCAAAATTTTCATTACCTATTGTCTCCCACTGTAAGAATCCACGTTTTTTGCATTTATCTCTGGACCACCAACTGCAAAAGATCCAAAACTACGGCCAAATCATGAAGACAGTGCACCCACACCAAACCTCACTCTTTTACCTCAAAGGTTAGGAGGAAACAAAACAAAACGGATACAGCGTGACTGACTGACACGCTACAAAATTAATTACTATAGCATCATGTGTTTAACCATTTTTTCTACAGCACTACTCATTGTGCAACAACCTAAAAACATTCCAAATTTTCTTCAAAAAATCCTTCAAAATATTTAATCAAAAATATTTTTGTTGTTTAGTATACGCTGTACTTTTGTAATAAGGTTTTTTGCATTTATCTCTGGGCCAACTCCAAAAAATCCAAAACTACTCCCAAATCATGAAGGCAGAGAAGATCCAATGCACCAAACCTCACTCTTTTACCTCAAATCATGAGGGAGAAAAAACAAAACACATACGGCGTGACTGACTGACACGCTACAAAATTATACATATAATTATATTTACTACTAACATACTGCGTCGTCATAATTTATTTTTTTCTACTCACTTACTAATTTTGCATAATTTATAATGAGTGCATATATCATCATTAGCACTTCAATCTTAAGGCATTAACTGCAACCGTCCATCATTTCCTATCCAGTGTTAACTCCCTACCCCTTGATAGTTTTCCTTTCTAAATGCTCTTATAATTTGCCATAAATCCCTAATTGTCTCTCGACCTTCCTTGCGTGGTCTTCCCATCTATTTTTCCGACTATTATATTATTCATGAATTCATTATATACATATATATTTTATTTTACCATTCCATATTGAATTAGGTTCGGAGAATATTATAGTATATCAATTTATAATACTGTATTATATGTATTGATCATTTAGGCAATATTTTATTCAAAATCCGTAGCCTCAGATCCGTGTAAGTTCTAACTTAATGTGTGAGGTTATCCTTCAGGATTATCTGGAGCCATAACGGGGCGAAATTTCCCCCCGAATATGAGCGCAAGAAATGATTTAGGGCTATTACAGGGATTTCATATAAGGAAGCATGAGCACTCGTTACATTGGGATTGGCAGCTTGTGTTAGTCGAAAGGTTCACCCTATTAACACCGTTCACTAGAGGTTTACGAGGTTTTATCCCCGCCTGCAATATGACTTCTTTCCACTGTAGCCACAGTCATTATAAGAGGGCATCAAGATCCAATGTCTTTTTCCTTTTAAGGGGATGCCATCATGGCCAATGAAAGGGTCCATTGAGAGGAGTTGATATAACCGAGTCCCGTCTCATTGATTGAACAAATCATAGCAAAAGGTGACTGTGGATTCACTTGTCAACCTCCCACGTTCCCGATGTATATTTACCTCAATGGGTGTTTAATCGAACATGGGTTGTGCTGAAACAACCCTGAACATGTGCTGAAAGTCGTCAGTTGAATATAATAATGAGATTCATTCCTTTCCATAGATATTTCTGTAATATGTAAATATATTTTATTTATATATTTAATTAAAATAGAAAATTATACCCCATTTTTTAATATTTAATGATGATAGTTAAATTTTGACATACTACATTTACATTTTGGGTAAAATAAAATTGTGTTGCATAACTATAACTGACGCTAATTTACCTATTGACATGCGCAGTTCATTAATGTAATTATATGACGTAGATATCAATGTGTAGACCAGAGTATTCCTTATCATGTTATTTATTCAGTAATTAATATATGAGGAGGAACTCATTAAAAAAATAATTCTAAAAATATGGCAGTCACCTGACGAATTCTCATAAATTCGGTACTTTTAATTTTTCCTATTTAATTAACTTACATACTTTTTGCGGATTTATATTCCTGGATAATTAAAATGCATCAAGTTTCTATGTATAATCGACCTATCTTTCTATTGATTAGTCCCTACTGCGAGCTTAATCTTTTTTTCTGTCTTTCGTAGCTCGATTAACATAACTATTTAAAAGAGGTGTTATTATTATACTTTTATAGATAATGTATTTTACCTTATTTAGGATTTGTTTGGCTAATTTCAAAATTTCCATGTGCTTCTGTATAAACTAAGAGGAAATATATTTTAAAATTATATCAATTGATTCGAAGTTACAGTTAAATAAGAACAGGTAAATATTTTGCAAGTCGAAAGGGGTATTTTTTAACCAGAAGTGTGATAGATTGCCCCTCTTATACATGATTTCTTCAAACTTGTTTGTTTAAAGAACTATGTGAGATCGGGGTAGTATAATTGGTAATGACCTAGGCTGCTGAAAGTGGAAACCGGGTTCAAGGGCCGGTGACGCTTCTGGACACCCGCAGATAAACCCATAATGCCTATTTTGACATTATTACAACTTGATACTATTTATACTATTTCTGCCATCTAAGTTGAAATCGGTTGAATGTTTGTAAAGGAAAGGATTAGTAACTAGTTGTAATAACTTTGAATTTGCATATACGATACTACTACTGAATATTGCCAAAATGAGTGATTTTCTGGTTACCCCATCTTCGTGGGATACCGCAGTCGTCCACGGAAAAGGAACTGACCCTTATACGAACCATTATGTGTGAGTCTCAAGTTGTAGGGATTTTCTCAAGTCGTAGGGCTTAGTATCTATTATATATATATATATATATTTATTTATTATTTATAGCTCTATACTCGCATATAAAACCAACCTTAGGTTTTTAAAAGAAAATATGACGCGTGGGCTGTAACATTATGGCTTCGCTATTCCTGTATGAAAGTTTGTCAATTTCCAAGGAAGACTACTCAACGTAAAATAGAAATTTTCTGAATTTCACGAAAGACTTTTCACTATGAATGAACAATAATTGACAATGTCTCGAATATTTGCTTTCAGCGCGCTATATATTTAATAGTGCGCCTGCCCCGTGTGGGCAAGCGAATTGCCTCGCGTTTACGATCGTATGGGTGTGGTCTGTTTTAAACTCATAATCAGTTGGAATGGATAGAATGGAACGAATTTATTAGCCGGATACACTTAATGTGAAGGAGGGGGTGCGGGGACTCGGGCATGAGAAGGGTAGGAAGCGGAAGGGAGGGAGGGAGAGAGACTTAAAAGCAGCGGAGAAATTAGTGGCCAAGGAAAAAAGAGGTAGAGGGTTTTGAGAAGGTTTCATCCAACGGGAGGGAAGAACTTCGAGCTAGAGGTAAGGAAGAAGGCTGGTCGTCGGTACGGGGATACAGTGCAGAAAGGGCCTGGGGCTCCCTCCCAGGGAGCAGGCCGAGCAATCAACTTCTGCAATTTTTCCTCCCCTTCGCCCTTTGTCCTTTCCAACTCCGAGTTCCCCGAGCCACCCTTCGTTGCTCCCTTCCCCTCCCCCCCCC